>CAJRST010008890.1:13256255-13298532 GCA_907169785.1 Menidia menidia | reverse complement strand
GATAGATAGATAGATAGATAGATAGATAGATAGATAGATAGATAGATGTGTATATTCAATGTTTAATGTGTATATTTCAATGATTTTTAGGAGGGCATACTGTCTCAAACAATATGTAGACTATATTCTTACAATAACAGCATTATAACAACCAATATAAATACACATTTTGTTTCTCTAAAAGCACTCATACCTGCTTTATCGTCATTTGAAATTAAACAATGTATAACCATACACATTATGCAAGTCAAAGATAGTTTTTTAAATCTTTTTGTCGTTACTCAGTGTTTATCACTATAAAAAAAAAGGACAGTTCTGTTTCTGGCCGAATGTAAATAAAATTGAAATCACTTAATTCAACTCTTTTCAAACAGAAGGGAGAGGTGACAGACATCAGGATATCTGAAAAACACTAACAGGAGGTCTGCCCCGCCGGTCACACCCATTCATTGTGTCCCATCTGCAACCTCTAACCTTACATTTCCTATATGCTGACTCACATAAACAGATTCATTAGAATCTGCTTTAGACCACTTATTTTCCTTTTCTCCCCACGCACATGTAGACATGACACATGCACATCTTTATCCAATTCAGACAAAATATGCGTGAATTTCCACACATCCTCCGAAACCTTTTCTAATTTGTCATTTAAATAAAACACCTAACATTTGCATTGGAAAAGTTAAGCAGTTCTAAAGAAAGAATACTTTGTCATTTGGTATTTCCCTTTTAGTACATTTGCAAGCCGTAGCTTTTGTCATCATAAATAACCCTGATAGCACGCCCTCTATTTCAAATGAAGCTCTCTTTTCTAAAAAAATGAGTGCAAAGTGGTTCAAATCAGGTGAGTGAAAATAAATGTCACAACCATACAGTAAATAAGATACAGTATTGTGTACGGGGCATAGATTTAGCCATATCGAGTCTTGATGGATATGAGTAAGTCTTTTTATAGACAATTATTCTTGTGGTGGCACAAAAAACAAGCTGTTATTGTCTCTCAGAGGAGGTGGATAAATTCTGAAAGTTATCAGAGATTCTCCAGAGATTCAGTCCTCTGCAAAGTCACCGGCGAGATGAAGATGCAGCTGCGCTCTGTGCACAAACAAGCAGTTCTCAGGTTGGGACTGAAAGGACATCAAAGGACCTTCACAGTAACTGTGAGCAGAGAAAGAATCCTGAATGGTTAGGAGCTGCCATCCCCGTTTTTGGTCTTGAGCACCACCAGGCTAACCATGACCGGTATCAGACAGATGGGAATGAACACCAGGGCAAAAACAATGGGTGGTGGCGGGTCACTGAACTCTTCTGTGGGGCAATCCTTGAAAAAATTGGAGTGAATATCCACAAAGATTTCTTCCACCAGTGGGTTGGGCCATGGAATCTGGAGACAGTCAGATAGATCCTCTGTGCAAAGGCTTAAGTTGCTATACAAACTGGAAAAAAAGGGAGTACGTTTGAACATGGTCAGATATCAGGAAATATTTAACAATCTCTCTCATGCAAAAAAGAATGAAAAGCTCAATTAATCTCACACCACTCACCTGCTCACCTTGGCCCAGATGCACCAGTCAGTGTTGTTTAGTAATGCCATTTCATTCTCAAAACGGGTCTGACATATAGGATGTAAAAGTACGGACAGGCAAGCCATTTGACTTCCAGAAAAAGATTGTAAACAGTAGGAGCATAAGGCCATACATTTGTCAGAAGTCATTCCACAAGCTGCAAGAAAAGATCGAAAGGAGTAGAGGAGACAACATGAAAAAAAAGAAAATGAATACGTATATAAGTCAGTGTTTACAATCAAAATGACAAACAAGGTTGTACCACAGAAAATAACTATATCACCCACCAATTGGCATGTCTGTGCTTCCAGTTGCATCTAAACAGAAGAGAAAAATACAACTGTTAAGATTAAAAAATAAACGTCAGATGCTCCACACAAGCTAGTTCAGTCTAAATGCGAAGCCAGTGAATTTTTCCTGTCCATGCCTCAGTATCTCTCTTTACATCTGTTGTATTAAGGCAGGCATTTGCAGCTGCAGAGGGGAGACCACACACTCACCAGAGAGAAAAGAGAGGAATACCCCAATGAAACCAAGTGCTCCCTTCATGTCAGACAAAAAAAGAATAGAGGTGCGCTTTTCCCAGATGATTATCATGTATAAAAAACCCAAACTTCATGGACTGTGTACAGCAAGGCATAACAGGAAACCCGACAGGATGGAGGAGACGGAGTGTAAGCTTCGGCTTCCAGATGTCCAAACAATGTTGCCCGCAGTTACCAGATGTTCTTCGAAGATCTGTCTGATGGCCCTGTGTCTTGGCAGCCGCTCTTCCTCTGTCCAACGCACGTTTCTTCACGATTTTATTCCTTTTTTTTAAAGGGGTGGAGGCAACAAAGATTGTCCTCTCCATTCTCCCAAATAAAAGGAGCACACCCAAGCTGGGGCTGGACTCACATCTGAAAACCCTTTACTCTTTAACTCTTGTTCTGCTTTTTAGTCTCAGTTTCTCACAGTCATAGGCCTGGCCAGCTCACAGCATGTGATTTATTTGCCTTTTGGGCTGCCTCTGCCAAATAGGAAACATAAGTAAACATTTAGGGCTTAGCGGTTCGGGGTGGATGTAATCATGACTCTGTAGAGTGTGCTGTGCAGATAGCCACCATTTCATATTTAGGTTAATTTGACCACATTTGGCACAAGTTGTTAATCGGAGCTGACCAGCTGTTTAAAAATCTAACTTGGTTAACACATGCACTCTTGTAAGGAATGTATAGTGTTTCCATCACAGGTGTAGGACATTTTTCCTGTGCTTTTCTCCTCGTGGCATGAGGAGCTCAGTTCCTGAGCGCAGTGCATCTGTCTGGTAGTTTCTCACTGTCACCACACACTACTGCAAATGAGAATGTGAGATTTGACCAAATAAAAAAAAAATTAAAAACCTATTGTTCAGGGTTTCTCACAGTAAGCATGTAGGTTTATGTCATACAACCTACGTGTTGGGCCTCACACAACATCTGTTTGTCGAGCAGCATTTTGATTTAGTAATGACATCAGGAAATGTGTCTTTTCAGCAGAGGAGGAGCCCAGAGTTGGGGGGGAGTTGGCAGGAAAAGGAGGGGGACAGTCGGGGAGAGAAAAAAAAAGGAAGGCACAGGATGAGGAACAGCGAAAGGGGTGCTGTTTTAAAGCTCCAGTTGTTTCACAACTCAGAGTTCATGCATTGATCACACTCGTTGCATGGGGTAAATGACGAACAAATTCAGGAAGTTGAGCCAGGTGGGGTCCTGCTTATAATGAGGTTTCAGTTAACCTCTAACCTCAACCCATTATGGGCCTCATGTTGACTGCTGTTGACCCCTCTCTGGTAGAGACCCCCTCAGAAGTTTATCTTGGATTCTCATGATAATACACATAAGCAGATCTCTTGGCGGAAAGCAGAAACACTGTGCTGTGCTTTCTGGTTTTGCCTGTTCCAGGCCAAGCAAAGCTCTTGAAAGAAGAGCTCCAAAGCAATCCCTGAATGGACAGATTTCCATAATCACAATGTGGGAAAGTAAAATGGGAAATGATTCAAATCTGTACATTATTTATCCATTTCTGCCAGCTGATTTCAGTAAGACTCGGTCAAAACCAGAGCATTTGCAGCTGTAATTTGACAGCAGGGCCACAAAGTCTCACAGATATCGGTCTGTAGCAGAGGTAAAACTGGAAACTTACAAGTTTTTACGTGAGCCGTTGAATGGTAACCTGTACAGAAAGAGAAGCCCGGTCAATGATGTTGCAGATCATGCATGAAGTTTTCTTTTCAATGGTTTTGAAATGAATATACCATGTACTGTAACCGGCTGCACAGTTGCCCCTTCATTGACCAGACAGACCACTGTTGTGCATCCTGCAATCAACAGAGGTAATTACAGAAGGATCTAATATAGCAGCTCTTTTAAGTAGATACATAATGATCAGTTGAAAAAAAAACTAATGCCAAGGAAGGCTTTTATGAACAGTCTTGTTTAATCAATTATCAGAATTTACGAAAGTGGAAAAGGGTAAAGGACACAACAAGCTGTGGGGAATCAACACAATCTAACATTCTCGTTTTGTCTCAAAGTGCTTTGTGGACGTTGTGATATTTTCATCTCAAGGACTTATGAAACTGAATACAATGATTTCCTCTTATTACAAGAAATAAATAACTTTTTTTCAACAAACAGCAGCATATGATGACCACTGTGTGCAATGTTGAGAAACAGATACAATGTTTATGCCAAAATTATCATAAAGAAACCGAAAAATCTTATTTGAAGAAACAAACTAACTTTAAAACCTTTTAACCACACTGTTTCAATTGAAATGTAATCACAAAACCTATCTTCTTCCTGAAAGGCTACTCTATTGCTCAATGTTTCCAATATTACTCTTGAGATGTGTGCTAAAGAGAGAGGAGAGGACATTGCTTCAGAGGAGTAAAGAAACATACAAAATAAATTATCTACTCACCCCAGATAAGAATAACGAAACACCCATACGGCACCAGAGAGAATCTAGTGACTGTCATTTTGTCTACTTATTCTCTGTTCGTCTTCCCTGGTGTGTAAGGATTACATATCTAGACCTTTTTGCAGGAAGGCTCTCTGAAACAACAGGAAGCCACCATTTCCTCACTATGGGCGGATTCACCAACTGGGGCAAAGAGTCCATGATAAGGTTAGAATTGTTGAGACCCACTAGTGCACCTACATCACTTTTTACTTTGAAACATACTTTTTAGCATTCACAGTTTTTACTCTCCCTCCCTCTGTGCCCAACTATACCGAGATTTTGAAAAGAAAGTTAGTATGGTATGGAAATATGGTTAAACCATCCCAATTTTGTCCCCACACCTTTTCTTTTGTTAGGGTTAGGCATCAGTTTGGCTGGCACTTCTACCCTCACACTACTATTCGGAACATGTGGACAAAATTGCCATTATATCTTCATGACGTAATGATTGGGCTGCAGAAGAAATATCAAACAGAAGGAAGGCTTAGGCAGCATGTGCAGAGCTGGTAACCCCAGTCAGTTTTTGGTCTGAACAATAGCTGTGTTTATATAGATGTACCTAACCTGGAGACAAAAACTGACCTGTGAAACCTGGAAATGTTCAATGGCAACACGTTTGATTTGCGTTGGTGTGTTTGTCGTCGCGCAACAAGATTTATGGACCGGTGGTGAGCGATGAATCTACTTTTTCTCTCCGTCAGCGCTCTTGACAAAACTCCCTCCTTCCCGTTTATAGTTTGACGTCATGTGGAGCTCCTGTGACAGAGAGATGCCAGGAACACCCCGCATAAAACTGAAGCATTCCTACACGTCATTAAAGGATGAGTGCTCTCTCTCAGCTGCTGGGCGTGGAAGAAAGCCAAGAAGTGCAGGCCAAAATTGCTTCCACATTTCATGTCACTTAACTTTCTGAGTTTCATTTTTATGCAATGGATAGGTTTTTTATTTTCAATGCAACAAATTCAAGCTTAAATCCGGAACCTGCTATGTGGGGATAGGCATGAAGATGAGTGGATTTGTAGGTGCAATATAACCGGAAAATCTTTCAAATGTCGCTCAGGGAAAGCAAAAGTTTAAGTTTTTCATCTTCTGTAAATCTAAAAGCTGCTGTCAGTTAATATTTTAGATATTCTCATCTCATCATCCATTGTAAATCTTTTCATCTCTGAGCCCTTGTCACATTACACATCCTGTAACAAAAACGTCAATTCCAGAGGAGAACATGTAGAGTTACCAGATACTGAATTAAAAAATACCTTCTGATAACACCCTCACTCCTCAAAACAAATCACCCTGTGTGTGTTTCTTCTTTTTGTATGAACATGACACTTGTGATACAATCACAAACATTCCTTATCGTCTGAGATTACTAATGTTGCTCCCTGAATATACGATTTGACATAAAAATGCAAGATATAAACAGCACAAAGTGATCCGAGGGAACACATTGAGTCAGTCATGTTGAAGCACCAAGATTTCAGGTCTTTTTATACAAATGTAGTGTGTGTAAGCACAGGCTTATGTTGTGTTGTCTCTTTTGGAAAAGTAGCAGAACAGTGCCATCTTGTGTGTCAGAGAATAATCATGGCAGCCAGCAACACACTAACCCAGCAGGTCATAGTCTTGCATTCCCACATTCTTTTTTTCAGAGAACTGTGTGTGCTCATTTTTAAGTGTGCAGAAAATTGAACAGCTCCCTTGAACCAAAAGCATGCACCTGTGTGGCCTTGCTACCTGAAATTTACGGTATGTAAATTAAACAGACTGCTTCAGTCTTTTATACTAAATATCCTCCCAGTCAGCATTTCTTTCCAGTGCGTTAACATAAAATAAAATTGGTTTATGGACACCATATGTTGCCACAGACTATATAAAGCCTACCAAAAGTTTATGCACCTCCAAAGTCTGTAATACTGACACACAAAACCTCTAAGTCACTGAGGGTCAGATATTTGCCCTTATCAAAACAGCTATGGAGGATATAATGTCCTGAATTATAATTACTTGATGCGTTGTTAATTTTCTTAATAAATTGCACAAAATATATAAATTCGAAGTCATGTCAATAGTTTGTTGCCATGTGTTTTCTTTTTACGCCAACCACTGAAGTCATCCTTGTTCATTCCAAGAATTATCTTTAAAAAATAATTTATTTCCACATAGGCCATAAATTATGTTTATTTTTTATGTGTATTTGCCACATAACCTACATGTGTAAACACTTCTCATTTTCAAGAAACTGAAATTTTCAAATGACAGTTGTCAGTCGATCGCCATTTCCCCCCATTGCCCAATTTTAAAAAGGTGACACTCACAAAGACAGTCGATGTAGATTTTCAGGATTTATTCCAGGATTCTCTCAACATTTTCATGACTTTTCCCCAGAAATGTGGTGAGTTAGCATGAATAGCACATAGATCAAACAAGGAAAGGTAAGGTAAGCAAGTCAGTTAAGGCTAATGTGGAACATGTGCTCAACTGGGAAGATTTGCGTGGTGTTTGTTAACCAGATGTGCCCAGAAACCCCTTCCTGGAAAGCCTATGTGACACTATCAAACACACAAGACCCTCTAGTATGCTGAGATTTAAGCTTATGTTATATCTAATATCTTAGTAGGCCCAGAAAATTCAACCGTAGGCCTCTCAATTAAAATAGATAAATAAAACAGATGCACAAACATACTTAGCTTGTTAAAAAAAGTAAAAACATGAATACATGAGTAACTTTTACTACTTAATAGGAGAATATAATAGGAACATTGTGATATATTGCTTCATTGTGGTGTGTTATGGTACTTTTGTGAGAAGTATAATTGTATTATCATTTGTTATCACATGTTATCACTTGGATTTCAAGGTGTTCATTTAGATCTCAGGTTTTCTCTTTGGAGACTTAACGGTGTGGACGTGGAGAGCTGCCCCTGCAGGAGAAACGCTGAACAGCAGCTAAAGCCGTTTCCGTCTAGCAGAGGTCCAACGGAATGTCAGGAAAACGTAGACTGTTTCATCCAACATCTCCCTGGTCGTTTTCCATTCTTTAAATAATGTCACCTTTATGTAATAAACCGGCATTGTAAAAAAAAATACATAGTATAATTTACATGCGTGTTTACCTTTTCCCTTTAAATTCTTATTCCCATATGTGGCACGTCATGTGTTCACATTTTACACATCACGGAGTGTCTAAGTTTGGCTCAGGTTTCCTTTTTTCACTCTATTTTTTCTTATATCTTCAGCGTTTGGTAACCTTTTCCCCCCGTCCCTTGCAATCATTTTACAAACCAATTAGTGTGTGGCTCACGCGTGTGGATGGGTAGAGTGCGTACAGTTACATCAGTTCCTGTGCGTGTTGGTAATGGCTGTGCAGTGGCTGCTCCACGCTGCTTTTTTTTATTCCCAGGACGCAGAATAGTCATAAATCTTAGCCGCTCTGCTCTGGAAAAGGCTGCGATCATAATAAAGACGTCACCCTGCTCTGCTCGGGGTTGGTTCAAGCAGGCGAAGTGCGCAGCTATTTGCGAGCTACAACAACAACAACCCCGCGGCACCATGTCCATGGATAACGCAGGGATTTCTCCGAGATCCCTCCAACGTGCTGAGACCATATCTGCGTCAGATCCACAGCAAAGGGAGCCTTGAATTTTTTTTTCTCCGGACCTCCGTAGTAACCCGGACGCACGGGGTGGGGAGACTTAAAAGGCGTTGCGGGGCTGTTGTCGCAACGAAATTGGACGCCAGACGCGGATTCGAAGGTATTTAATAACTGCGACACTGGATGTGGGCAGCGTGCGTGCGTGCGCGCGCGAGCGCGTGTGCGGTAGGAAAAAACGTGCTGTCATTGTGGTAGGCTGGGTGCTCCACGCCTTTAAAGTGTTCTACATTTAAATGGGTCCAGCGGAGCTGCGCCCGGAGGGACCGAGGCGCACTTGAGGGGCTCGTGTTTGTTTTTAAAACGCGTGCCCGTCGTTGCGCGTTGACCTCGAAATCGCACCGCCGCGGCTCCCGGTTTAGCCTTTGTGCTTTTTTTTTTTTTTGGTGGCGTTTGGGCGCAGACGGTAAAGTTCACGTTCAGTGAGGCGATTATGAAACCCAGAAAAACTGTACTACGCACTTTTCTGCTCTTCCGAGGCACGCCCACCCCTGAGCAGTGTGGATGCCCCGTGCTGCTGAACCCACTGGCGTGATTTCTCTTGGAAGCACGCACGATAAATGTCTTTTTGACCACCGCAAAATCAGATAATCCCCCACCCACCCACCCACTCCAGAATTGATGACAGGGGACAGTCTTAGGCGCATTCAGGCACACTGGAATGAGGCTTTAAAAGAAAATGTAATTTCTATGTCAAACAGTAGGGGGCCCTCTTTCAGATAGGCTTGTTGTGAAAAAAAATACCTCATGTGAAAAGGTAAAATGTATTATATTATTAATTAATAATGGTATAACACAAATTTAAATCTCAAAGGCCACATGAATGTCTTACAAATGTGAGATGTCAGAGATCCCAAACCTTCACGATAAGCTTCTATTCCAATTAATGCATTAATGTCCATTGTTTTTCTTTTTCACAGAGTCATGGAGGACACAGCTGCTGCAGTTTCCACCCCTGACACCGGTGTTGCACCGTCAACTCCAAGACCTCAGCCCTCTTCCTTCGCCCCCTCCCGCAGCCTGCTGGAGTGGAGAAGAAGGGTCAGGTCGGAGTATATGCGCCTTCGCCAGTTAAAGCGCCTTAAAAAAGCAGACGAGGTCAAGGTGAGTGCAACCGGCCCCCCGAGTTTTGCTTTGGTCAAATGACGCTTTTGGCATCTTGAGTCACTTAATCTCTGTTTTGTTTTTTGTTTTTTTCTTGTTTCTAGACCCTGTTCATGTCTAACAGGCAGAAAATTGAGCAACAGACTAACCTTCTGAACACGGAGTGGTCCAACCTCAGGGTTCAGTCCATCCCTCTGTCCACTTCCAGCACTGCTGTGGCGAGCAAGAAGGTGCGTGTGCTGTTGAAACAGGAGTGACAAGATACAAGATGGTATCACTGTTCACCTTCTTAGGTTCTCTGTTTAATTCAATCCTATCAACATATATTATAGCATATATTTTTGTCCTTTAACTTTCTACCATCGATAGAGTTTTTGATGATGATGATGTTGAACTGTTTCAGGGCTGTGGGTATCAGAAATGGATCATATTTCAGACTAACAGGGAATTAAAGTACTGTAGGGGGTCACAATACAAACAGTCTCAGGGTAAGAAGACAGCGTTTTTCTTCCCACCTGCTGTTTGGCCCCACTGGATTCTGCTTGTTTTAGTTCTGTTCGGGGTCAGACACCATCTGTATTAGATTATATCGCTGGAAACCTGCCCAGGTGTGCCGGGGGGACAGTCTTTGGGTCCGGTCAGCCAGAGCTTAAGTCTGCTTCTCTTTCAGATGTGTTCGGTGGAGTTTGGTTTCCCGGGATTCAAAGCTCAAAGCATTGCTATGAAACCCCTGTCGACAGTGGCAGGAATCCCCTTCATGTACTCCTGGTCACCTCTGCAGCACAACTTCATGGTACAAAATGAATTCTATTTTAGATAACCTAACATGTATTACTTCTGTGTGCTTCTTTATGAGTTTCTGCTACTGTCCGCGGACATTTTTCATGCGTTTTCTGAAGCTCATTGCTTTGTGCATGGTTGTCTACATCCAGATGTGGCACTCATCCGCAGGCATGTCCTTACAGCAGTTTTTGTGTTTCAGGTGGAAGATGAGACGTTCCTCCACAACATCCCCTATATGGGCGACGAGGTCCTGGAACAGGACGAGGCCTTTTTGGAGGAGCTCATTGACAACTACGATGGCGTCCACGGTGACAGAGGTTTGTGATAAGACTATTTCTCATTTACCACTGTCCGCAAGAAATAAGCAGTGCTAGTTTATCAGTGTCTGACATAGCGCTCGTCTCCCAGAAGGGGGATTCATCAGTGATGAGATCTTTAAAGAGCTGGTGGACGCTTTGAGCCAGTACTCCGACCACGAGGAGGAAGACGAGGAGGAGGCCGCCACCACGGTGGTGGAGGTTCCAGCCAAGAAAGATGACGAGAGAATGATAAGGAGGAGTTCGGCGGAGGGCTCAGAGGAGACCAAAGCCGGGGCGTTCATCCGCAGGAAAAGGAGAACAGAGGGTGAGTTTTCCGCCTCGGAGCGAACAAGGCCATCACTGTTCCTTTCTCTGGGCTTCCGCGCTGACACAAAGTCACCCCGCAGCGCCGGCTCTTGACCTGACAGAGCTCCTTTGAAGCTTCCCTTGTGTTACCACGCAGTTGCTGCGTGTGAGAGAACCTGTTTGTCTAAGACTCTGTTATGCCTCTAATTACAGATTTGAATGGGCTTCATGGCATACCAGGCTTTCTAACACACTTTAGTAACACTTAATTGACGTCAGTGATCCTAAGCCTTGGAAGAAGGATGTTTAAATGAATACTACTAAGGAAAAACACTGTTTTTATTGAAAGAACTGTCTTCATAACATGTCATTTCTCTGAGCTTGGGGGAAAAACATACAATCGCAGCATGCTGAAAAGAGCATATTGCATAACTTTTATCAGCAAATCTATATTGAGACCTAATGCGTGAGTCTGAGCAATCTGTATAAAGAATCTTCTGTGTTCTGTGTCTCCAAAAGTGAGGGATTTGTCCAGCACCAAGAAGATTCCCAGCGATAAAATATTTACAGCCATCGCCTCAATGTTCCCCTACAAGGGCACCACAGAGGAGCTGAAGGAAAAGTAAGAGAAGTGTTTTGAATTCAGGGATCTGTGCACACAATGCTGATTAGTCTGTTGCTTAGTGTTCACCATGGCGACTTAAGCCGTCAGCGGGTAGAGCAATAATGGTGGCTCCCTCTCAGGCTCCCTGACTCAAAGGGGTGGTTTCATCAGCATGTGAAAGAGCTCCGAAACTTAAGAAGTGACACTAACAGAGGGGCTGCATTTCTTCTTCCCCCCCCCCCCCACATCTTTCACAGGTACAAGGACCTCTTGGAGCCCACCAATGCAGTGAAGCTGCCCCCCCTGTGCACGCCCAACCTGGACGGACCCTTTGCCAAGTCTGTGCAGCGGGAGCAGTCGCTGCACTCCTTCCACACGCTCTTCTGCAGGCGCTGCTTCAAATACGACTGTTTCCTCCACCGTAATGACACTTTTTGTTGTTGTCCGTAAAAAAACCCCAGATAGAAGCATTGTCCTGGCAGTATTAGCTCGCAGGGTTTTTTTTAATTGCGCATGGCCGCTAACTCCCCGCAAACAAGGCAGTCAAGATGTGTTTGTCCCTTCTGCTTTCAGCTTTCCGAGCCACGCCCAACGTTTACAAGAGGAAGAGTAAGGAGATCCGCATGGAGACCGAGCCGTGCGGTGTGGACTGCTTCCTGTTACAGGTGTGTTCCGGTCACACCACAGACGTGCGGGTTCTGCTCTCTGAGGCTGCTGCTCATTGTGCTTGTCTGTGTTTCCCTGCGCTGTGAAGAAAGGGGCTAAAGAGTTTGTGGATCAGAACATGTTGCGGTCGAGCAGATCCCGGAGGCGGCGGAGGCAGCAGCAGCGCCCCACCAGCTCCAGCTGTCCCGGACCGTCCAGGTCTGCGGACGAGGGGAAAGAGGGGGACAGTGACCACGAAACCACCTCCTCTTCAGGTAGCACACTGATCCAAGGGGGTTTTCCCCCTCGTCGTCATGCCTACTCTGGAATAAGTGACAAAGTGCTTGTTTCTGGTTAAGTTTCACAGTTAAGTTCACACAGAGAAGAAACTATTTGTTTTCGTGCCTCGCTTGCACTGAGTCAGTGAACAGATGCATCATTTACCATAACTTCCCCCCCAAATTCCCCGGTTGTGCAGAGGGCTGTCTGGCCCGGCTAACTGCACCTCTTCTGAAAAGGGAAACTTGGCCGGACAACCACAGCTTTGAAGTTATGTCCCGCCTTCTCCTCAGTCTCCCCGCATACATCTTTTCCCAATATCAGCCTTTCCTTGCCAAGCAAAATAAACCAACCTTTATTCCTGCATGGTTCAGCCTCTGCATAAACACTTTGTTCAGCTCCTCTTCCTGCTTCTTTCTCCAGTTTAAATTTCCATTGACATCTTATTTTTTTTCATGGAGAGCAGCTGCAGAGAAATTGGAGTAATCTCTTCCAGCTCTTTATCGCCCTCTTTTTCACTCTGAATCTCTCAGGTTGCATCAGCGCCTCGCGGAACGTCTCTGTTAGTTTAAGAAACTGCTGTTCTGCAGCCCGTGACTCAGCAGTCTCTCTCGCATGTGTTAAAATAATGTGGAAAAAGCAGATTGCCGAGCAGATTAGTAATGAGCATAAAGAGCTGGAACTCTTCACGGGGCCTCGGCAATGGTGCACTCTCCCTGTTGCCAGGCAACATTCATACTGTCCAGAAGTGTGGATGTGTCGGTTGTGAATATCTGTTACGTTAGATCACAATACCACCGTGCAGAATTTTATGTTGCCGACGGCGAAAAAATCTGCCGCCTTGACGGGTTTGCGCGTTTCTGTGTTTTTGCTTGTGAAATAGAGGGAAATTCACGCTGTCAGACTCCGACAAAGCTGCGTCCAGGGGAGGACGAGGGGGAGCAGGAGGCCTGCTGTGTGGTTCAGTGGAGTGGGGCAGAGGAGTCCCTGTTCAGGGTGCTACACGGCACTTACTTCAACAACTTCTGCTCCATCGCTCGCCTCATCGGCACAAAGACCTGCAAGCAGGTGATGTTTTTACACACGTAAATGAGGATTTTTAGGCCCTAAATATCAGTTTACCGTCAAAATTATGGATTGTGTTCTTGATTATGCTTTTCAGAGCTGCCACACATGACTGCACCATTATTATGTCTTAGTTCATGCTTTTTGGGGGGAGGGGGCAGAGTTTGGTACGGTCACACCATTTTCAAACCTCACCTTAAAGTCTTCATGACGTTGGTACATGTTCAAATTTCTCAAACTGTTCAAAGCACATTTACTGTGCTAATGCAATGACACACCCAGATGGATATACAGGCACAAAACTCAAGAAAGAGCTAATCAAACGGTCCCAGAGAAGTACCGGTGACAGTTTTATCCCCTGCGTAATGGGTGATGCACGGTAACATCTGCCTGTATGGTCTCCCTCTGTTAACCCTGGCTAACGCTCTGATATGCTGCAGATTTGTAGTGAAACAAGCTAGCACATATATTTAAGTTGCTGATTCGTGTTGTAACAGCGTGGGCGTAATAACAAATGCATCCTGAGTCTGTGGTTTTTATGGTGTGGATAATTGGGTCGACTGGAGAGAGAATGGCATGTGGCACCATAAACAGGAATGCTTACCAGATGTGACATTTCTCATATTTTGGGATGATACTAGTGTCCAGACATCTGTAATGACATTTCAGCCTCACTGTTTTGCAACGGAAAGCGGGAAGACACCATATTGCAGTGGTGACTGAGATGTCGAAGGTTTTTGTTTTGGTGTTTTACTTAAGAAGAAGTGTAGGTTAAAAGCTTTGACCCATGAGATACATGTTGATGCAGCTTAAGTTGCACAGCCGGCCGCAGTTCCCCCTCCGCCAGGAAAGTCCAAAGTCTGCAAAAGACTGGCTCGGCTCTGCTAGAGGCCCCGCCCTCAGCTTCGATTGTTGAAGCCCACTGCAACATTATGCATGTCTGTGTCCCAGGGAAGATGCCAAATCTGAGTTTTAGCTGCCAGTAGTGGAGTGAGTGCGCGCATGTGTGTGTGTGCAACGACACACTTGTGTGTCTGGCCTTTTCCCTGCGGTTTTGAAAGCAGAAGATGCTCCGGGAGCAGGATGTTCTGTGGCATAAGCACATATTCTTTCTAGCTTGCACAGTATTGCACAACTTGGCTGAAAAAAAAAAAGAAAAAGAAAAACAACAGCACACATCTATATAATTATGTATATTAGTAATGGATCTCCAGAATGCTGTTATTGCCATTTGTCGCAGGTGTATGAGTTTGCAGCTAAAGAGGTCCTTATCCATCGGGTTCCTCTGGAGGATGGAGACATCTCACCCCAAAAGAAAAAAAGGAAGCACAGGCAAGAGACGGCTTTAAATTCTTCTGTTGGTTTCTTTTGTTTACTGGCTTACTACTGATTTCCATTAAAAGTCTAACACAGTGGTGGTACTGAAAGTTTTCCAACAATATTGAACAAGCCAGCTAATTGTATGTTTGCTGTTGCAGGTTATGGGCAAAGATTCAGCTTAAGAAAGGTGAAAAAAACATAGCTAACCTTCTCTCTCTGATACACATCGCAGTTTAGTGTGGCGGGCTGAATGCTTTCTTCTCTGCTGCTCCAGATAACTCCTCCAATCAGGTGTACAACTACCAACCCTGCGACCATCCCGACCACCCATGCGACAGCTCCTGTCCCTGCGTAATGACCCAGAACTTCTGTGAGAAGTTCTGTCAGTGTGAGCTCGAGTGTGAGTTTTTCCTTTGATTTTTCAAGTGTCTCTCAATTTTTCCAAACATGTATTTTTCTTTTTTTAATGGGCACAATTGCAATATGCGTGCTCTAAATCTTCTGCGTGTTCCAGGTCCGGGTCACATTTTCCAGTCTTAAAAGCTTTTTTTCTTTTTCTTTTTGGGAGATCACAACAGAGCCAAGTTGCAGAGTGTAAAATAATTTAGCAGCGCTCTGGCAGTGGTCAGAGGAGAAACTGTCCTCTGGCGATGATACGTGGGTGTCCATTTAACACAGAGCTATGTTCACAACGAGGCATTTGCTTCTGCAGGAGTGACTCATAACTGAGCTTTCTGAAATGGCCACATGGGGAACCGAAGCTTTGTGCATTTGCCCTCCGAACAGTTCACCGTACAGAGCGAAGATAACATGCAGCAATTCGGCTGTGGTTTAGAAAGAACGGTTTTATTGCATTCGTCTACTTGTTGTGATTCAGTCATCTTCTCCCCTCCTCCTCATCGCCCTGCCTTTTCCCGTAGCAGAAGAGCAGTAGAGCCAAACAGGAAGCAGCCCCCAGTTCCACATGTGCGTGCTCTAAAGACTTGGAGAGGAATCAAAGGGATGTGAAGGGCCTTGTGCCTGGTGTAGAGCGTCATCCGCATGAGTCAAACAGCTAACGCTTACCAAAGCTGGATGGAACACACAAAATCCATAGAGGCTTGGAAGTGAAACATTAGGAAATCGGGAAAGGGGGGGTTTGAGGGTGGTCGTTGTGTCTGTCTCTTGAAGCCTTCTTGGACCAGAAGCTGCTGGAAAAGGCATATTTGGTTATTGTTATTGCCGCCCAAGTTTTCAGTTGATCAGCCCACTGGGTGTTTTGTTACTCTCTCCAAAGTTGTATTTCATAATATCTGCCAGCAGAGGTCTCTGACTAATGAACCCCTCAGTATAACTCACCCTCTCAGCCTCTTTTTTCACATTATGAAACGGAAGCATTACATTACATTCTGCCCTGCTCGGTAGCAGGACGTATTATCTTTCCGTGTCAGCTACAGTATATCCCCGTGTGTACATTGTTTTCCAGGCCAGAACCGCTTCCCCGGCTGCAGGTGTAAGACTCAGTGCAACACCAAACAGTGTCCCTGCTACCTGGCCGTGAGGGAGTGTGACCCGGATCTCTGCATGACGTGCGGCGCCGCGGACCACTGGGACAGCAAAGTTGTATCCTGCAAGAACTGTAGCATCCAGAGAGGCCTGAAAAAGGTACTGTGAGGGCGTAAAGACGTTCAATCTGATGTTTTTGCCATTCTGACTGGTGAACGTCAACGGTGATCTTCTGTGTGGGACCGATTTTAGCACCTGCTGCTGGCTCCATCAGATGTTGCCGGGTGGGGGACGTTCATCAAAGAGCCCGTTCAGAAGAATGAGTTCATCTCCGAGTACTGTGGAGAGGCAAGTCCAGGCACTTATTTGGAGTCGGTTTAAAATTTATCACAAGCTTTCAGAAGGATTAAAGCATCATATTCACAGTACCTTTTTTTTTTTCTCTCCGTGAGCAGCTGATCTCTCAGGACGAGGCTGATCGGCGTGGAAGGATCTATGACAAATACATGTCTAGCTTCCTTTTCAACTTAAACAACGGTGAGTTTTCCCTACTCTCGCCGTAGTGTTGCGAGCCACGTAACGCAGTGCGTTGCAGAATTCCCTAATGTGCGTTGTGTCTCTCACTAGACTTTGTAGTGGATGCCACGCGCAAGGGCAACAAAATCCGCTTTGCGAATCATTCAGTGAATCCGAACTGCTATGCTAAAGGTCAGCTGCGTTCGTATTAAGAATTGAGCGAAAAATTCACTAGACGTCAGATGTCTGATACTGTGTTTACTCTGACTGTAGTGGTGATGGTGAATGGAGATCACCGTATTGGAATCTTTGCCAAAAGAGCTATCCTGCAGGGAGAGGAGCTCTTCTTTGACTACAGGTAGATTCCCCTTTTGATGAGTCGACATTCGCTTAGAATTAAAAATAAAAAAGAAACGAAAAGACACAAGGTCTTTTCACAGTGTGAGTGAAGCAAGGGTTTCTACAGATGGTGTACGCTGACATCTGTACCTTATGTTTCCTCCCACAGATACAGCCAAGCTGATGCCCTCAAATACGTGGGAATAGAGAGGGAGGTAGACTTAGCTTAGCTTCATCAACAGTCTACCTCCGCGACCTGTCCATTACTCCTCAGCCTCCCACCAGTGCTTTTGTTCCTGTGTAGCATCACATCAAGCTGACGAGTTTTCCCTCAGCAGTCACTGTCTCTGCGCCTCTGCTGCTCTTCCTAAGATAGAATTCCTGTCCCCGCTGTTTGCCGGCGCCCCTGCTCTGCAATCGGCCCACCTACAGCCTCAGTGACAGTGGTTAGCACTCGCCATCCTCTGCCCAAACCCGCGAACTGTAAATGTCAAGCTTGTTAAAATAAACTATCTAAAGTGCAAGTGCTAATAACCCACATCGCTTACTACACTAAAAAGGAGCACGTGGTTTTTTTTTTATTCCATCTTGTCAACAGAAAGAAACCACCCTACCTAATGTACAGCGTGATACTCTTAGTAGTTTTGTTTCTGTACTTATAGACAGGCTTTTGTTGGATGTCTCAGTACATTATCCAGACTTTACATTAAATTTGCTTTACAGTAACCCCGATAATGACCAGTGAAATGCATGTGCTGTTTTCCGACATCCATTAAACATATTAAACACTGCATTAGCGTCAGGCTGATGCTCTTCCTGTTCAGTCCGTCAGTGTTGAAGACGATGGCGTTGCGCTCCACAGATGGCTTCATGGAATTGGCTCAGACTTGAGAGCTCGGTATGTTTTTCTGTGATCCATTTCAGCAGTTGGCATAACCGGCTAGTGTGCTTTTATATCATTGTTCTGTAAGACAGGCAACCGGACGAGAGACCGACTGACTGAATGTAACTTGTAGACGATGAAGGTGAAGAGATATCACCCCTCTTTACATTTTACGTATTATTCTACTATTGGTACTCAAAGCAGTGTACATACATGAAATATTTACCATCGTGTTTACATGGTTGCACCTTGTTGGACAGTTAAGTAATAAATGAAATGGTCACCAAGTAAATGTCTTCCATTGAAATGAAAAAAAAAAGAATTTATTCCTCACAGAAAAGAGCTAAAATAATTTGCATGTTGCATAACCAAAAGAGCTTAATTAAAGGATATGACAACATGAAAAGCAAAATTGTCAGTGTTTTACCAAATATTTAACTCCCCTACATGTGAATGTAAAATATCATTTATCATGTTTTCTTAATTTTTTTTATGGCTACATTTATTATTTACTCTGTTGTTCATTTATAAAACATTTAAAGCCCACTTACAAATGAGATATTTCTCTGTAGAGCTGAACAAAATCAAGTTTAATGTTGTGTACAGTGTATGCCTCTAAAAATAAAGGTTTAACTTTATACATTATAAATATTGTCCTCTCCTTACGCATGTTAAATGTGACTGATCAGAAAACTGGACGCATCCATCTTAAAATGACATCAGCAATTTTCTTCAAGCTTTTTTTTATTGAGATGACAATTTGACTTTGCCTTTGTTTACACAGTCATGGTCATTTACAGTGACATTTTTACAAAACAGACTTGAGCAAGAATAGAAAGAAATCAAAGATATGTGATCAAAGACATAGCTGTGTTATTTTTCTACTTGTTCCGGTAAGGATTTGTTTGGTGGTGCAGAGAAGTCAGCTGATCGAACATGCCTCCTGCTCCCTCTAGTGTTTTCTCATTCAGATTCTGTTCCTTATCGCTGATTACAGGCCATTTGCAGATGTACTTATACATTTGTAGATTTAATAGTGTCCTTAGAATACAGAAACAGATTACAGGACTTTAGGAATTCTCCTCCAAGATTTAACTCCAGGAGGTTTTTAACTGTGCTCCAGTGGTCACATGTTTAGCAGAGTCAGTAGATACTCTGTCTGAGCCCACCACGTCCTGCTAGCTACCCCCCTCTGCCGGCCAGTCGGTCTGAACACGCATTCCATCCCAGCACACCAAACCCTGTTTTTGTCTCCTTGTTTTTGTGTTGGTGCACTACAGCAAGTGCACGAAAAGTTGGCGTCAGTGAGAATTTGTCATCATTTAACACCTTTAGACTGCAAACCATGAAGATACAAATGTCACAACATCCAGTCACTCACACAAACACACTCCAGGGACCACAAATTAATTTTCTTAAGAGGTGGAATAATGTGACACTGCTATACGCAATGTTTATAATCCATTTACCAACGAATACAGTGAAGTGTACACATTTATATAGTAAATATATAAGCTGACTTTTTCTAGAGGACAACAAAGCTATCGGACCAAATTTTTGTACACCTAAGAACACAAATCGTTCTTTGCATCAATCACGAACCCTCAGTTTCACTCTGTTTTCTCAATTTTCTCTTTCATCCATCTTTTTACAGCGCATTCTTAAAAATATAGTCTGTAAATGCCAAATCTGTACAGTTTCATACAATGTTGGCAAGTTGTGCCTTTACAGTAACTGTAGTTTTTACATGTACTGTACAACCTTTCACTGTACAATTTCACACAGTCCTGCCCGTCTGTCATGGAAGAATGCCTAGATCGTTCTGGAAGTACTGTGTTGTAGTTATCCTGAGCAGTCTAAAAAGCTATCAATAATAATACTTTCAATGCTTAGCAGTCTACATGAAAGACACATTTCTATGTTTCACTGTAGTGTCTGCTCATACATTACAGAGTCAAATGATTTACATTCAAAGCACTCCATTAAGCTTGTTTTGTATAAACCCTAGAAACAAAAAAGTTGTTCAACACATTACTCATATATTCACGTATACACTCATTACATCCTACTTGCTACCATAGATTTGCAAATGAATCGCATACATTAACATTATTTGAGGCTGAAAGAAGCTCATATTGTTGCACGTTACTGCAAAGTGCGCTCATGCTCTATGTATGCATAGCTAAAATATTGCAAATGTTTTCCTATTTTTAACTTTTGCCCACATACACAGCAGTGCTTTAGTGTCAGGTGGAGCTGCAGAGACTGACGATTGCCCTAAGCTTTGGTGGCACCGCACATCCAATAACATTTCTTTCTGTCATCAAAAGAAAGTTCATTGGGCTATAGGCAGACGTTTTTAAGTGAAAGCAGCTAAAAAAAAGCAGCGACAACACTGATATTGTGGTCCGTTACTGTTCTATATTAATTGCAAAAATATCCTAGCAGTGTCAGAAATAAAAGGTTAGCATTTACACTCTTGTGGTCCACTGTACATATGTCAATGTGTGCATGTATGTGTGTTCATATGTATGCTTCCTAGGTACACATAGGATGCAGCTGTTCCCTGAAGTTTTTTTATTTTTATTAAAGATTACATAATTCATTCTTTTATTGTCTGGATATGTTATGTTGAGTCAGACACTATGTAGCACCAAGCTGATGGCCGCTTGATCGACAGAAACAACGAGAACTATAATATATTTAGGTCACTGTGTCGCTTTTGATTTTTGTTTTGATCCTGTATTACACTGACAAACCTGCTAGCTCCCATACCCAGAGGTCCTGTTTCATCAAACCAACTCAGTCTCATTTTCTAAACTCAGTGGTCTGAGATTGTGTTGTAAATCTGAGCATATTACTCTGCAAAGCTACTATCTACTGACACTGGCTTTTCTGAGCCATTTATACGTGCCATTCTGTATAGGTGATGCGCTGTTATAGGTCGCAATACAACAAATTAAGCATATATACCTTTTACAATCTTAACATGTATCATCTCAAAGCGTAAAGCTCCATGCTTGTCAGCATATTTCACTCTTTGGCTGCAGACACCAGTTTTATCCTTGCTTTGTATTTTTGTTGCAGCTGGTTTAGTTCAACAGCACTTTGATGTGTTCACTATTCAATTCCAAGAGAGATTACTAGCTATGGTTTCAAAAACGGCTCCATGAGAGATTGTCATCAAAAGGTAAATTCAAGATGGCAATGAATCTATACAGACAGCTGTCATTATTTTCAACCGGTTCAAAAATGGCTCAGAAAAGAAATTAATTAATAAAAGCCTGAATACTGAAGTGATTTCCCAATTGAACTCCACTTGAAATCTTTTTCCTTTTTTCCACAGTGTCTATCTAAACTTTCACTGAATAAGCCATACCCTTTCAGATCAAGCTTGCTCAGATGAGGCACTTCAGTATTTCACCCTGCAATACAGTGTGAGACTTGTTGGCTACTCATGCAACATGGAACTTGATTTGAATCCGGCAAAACTAGAACTTACCAAAATACATACTTTGTAAAGTTGAGCACCAGGCATCGTATCCCACTCGACCGGGGAAAAGAACACAACCCAAAACATAGAATAAGGGAAATGAAATAATTAGAAAAACTTACTACAGGTATTTGTGGTTTTTGTAAGTGCATTCCCTCTCCTCAACCCCCCGCCCCCCATCAAACCCCACCCGCTGTCCAATGGGTCACTAGCCATTCCTGAACTCCTCTTCAATTTCTGGGAGGTGCTTTTTTTCTCTCCTCAGGGTCTCGGTTAGTGGCCTGGAGCTGCTGGGGGACTCCAGGTTTTTAGGTTCATTGGTGTGATAACTGCCCTTCTGCTGGTAAGCATAGACGTAGATGCTGTACAGGCCTCCGAAGAGCAGCATCAAAGCCAGGATGGCAATTACTGAGGAGAACAAAGTGCAGTCAGGACAAGCATGGAAGTGTTCAACCATACCTCCTTAAAGACTGTAGCAGACCGTGCACTGTTTGAAGTTGTGTTGCTTACTCATATTAGACACGTGTCAGTGTAGATTTATCTAATAGAATTTGAAAAAATACTCAAATACACAAGCTCCACAATCAAGAATGAAAAAAATCTGTAATAATGTATGCATAAAAAGTAATCTAAGTAGTTATTTATGAGTAACACACAAAAATATTAAATAGTTATCATAATAGTTATCACAAATTAAATAGTTACTGTACTCAACATTGTATAATTGTTATAATCAGCACTGAAAGACAATCTTCAGTTTCAATGCAGTGAGCTAAATATAAGATGGTGGTTTCTAAGGATCAAACATAATCAATCCAGGTATAGAGAAGACTCAGAGGGATACTGGTGCCTTGTGACCAGAGACGTCTGGTATATTTCAAAATTGAGATCATTATCTGATTTATGCTGCAGAGCAAGGTCTCTTATACCCAAAGGGAATATAAGATTATATTTCCTCTGCTGGATAATCATTCTAGATTCACCAGTGACATTGAATCAACAGCCTATCAGTAGACTCAGCAAAGACTTAATTCTAAGAAAATGACTTTACACATTACTGAACTAAATGAAGAGAAACAACAGACAACAGGCAAATCAAATCAACTCAGAGATTTGTACTCTGGCTGTTTAGGGGATGAGTAGACAAAGAATTGTCAGTGGGAACATTTTTGGTATTATTTCTCTCTTCATTTAACAGTGATAAACATATGTATTCAGTCTCTGTTAGTGCTGCACATGTTATCTTATCACCAATATTTAAATCAGGGTGTGTAATTTGTCCATTATACCCATATTATCGTTACTATTATATTAGACAAGGAAGATGCCAGATATACAGAGAGAACCATTGCTCTGATGCCAGAATGGTGAGCTAATCTTTAATGACATGCTCATGTCTGCATTACCATAATATCTCACAGGCTAAATGATCTATTAAACTAAAGCATCTATTCATGATGAAAAATAAGCCCATGCAGACTAAATATAGCTCATCCAGTAAAGGTCTCAGACAGGGATGGAGCAGGGAGTCTCTGTGCTGCAGTTTAATCCTGAGATTCCAGCCTCAGCAGCTCATCTGGGGATCTGCTCTATTTTTTTCCATTATCTGTATTACTGTGACACAGTTCATCTGCCAAAACCCACCTTTTTACTTTTCAAATGTGCAGTGTCATCTACATCACATAGGTGTGAAATTGTTGTAAAGATATGCATCTTTTCTGATACAGACAGCAAATGAATAATAGAAACATTTTGCATGGTTTTAAAATGTTTTCTTCCAATTTATATGGGTCTTGGTTTTTGGTCCTGTTATAAATTTAGCCACTCAGTTAGATACTCAAAAGCTCATGTGGCTTCTGACAACCCTGCTCTTTCATAGGATTAAAAGATTTAGGAGAGAAGACTAAGAGAATTTTAAATGGCTGCTTTGTGTCAAATAGAACAGGCCAATATTCACAGAAATGAAGCAGAAAGGAGGTCCTTCAAATGTGGCATTAATGGTCTTTTTCATAAAAGGAAAGATTCAGTAACACTCCAGAGATACAACATTTTAAGACAT
Source organism: Menidia menidia (assembly GCA_907169785.1). Classification (NCBI taxonomy): domain Eukaryota; kingdom Metazoa; phylum Chordata; class Actinopteri; order Atheriniformes; family Atherinopsidae; genus Menidia; species Menidia menidia. The sequence continues at coordinate 13,275,153 of CAJRST010008890.1, read as the reverse complement.
CTTCACAAACAATAGCTCACCTGTTATCCAAAACAGACCTAGGTCATCATGGATATAGATATATTCTGTAAAAGAAATAAAGGTTTTCAGTGATTATGATGTCATTTTTCTTCCATCAACTTATATATTTTTGAACATGCAAAACTCACCTATACTAGTAAACCAAGGGTCTACCTCCCAAGGTACATAACCCAGGACAGGAGGAAAGGCCCCACAGACGGACTCAGAGACATAACCTTGCGTCGTTACCGGAGGATCAGTTTCATTTGGACGGAAGAAGGCTTTTAATGGTGCGTAGACGTTGTATCTCACACCAGAAATGCAGCCTATGAAGCCTGGAGCATTATGCCTCTGGATCTCATAATCAATATCGCCAACCTCTGAGAGAGAACAAACAAGCAATTATGAAATGATAAATAGTTCAAATGGCTGGCCTGAAGACAAAAGTTTTCAATCTCTAACTGAAAGCCATAAGGAAGAATTTTACCCATCACTCTTCCCAGAAACATGGACTTTGGGGAATCAAACCTGGCATCCTCCACCAAGGTTATCTTCTCTACTATGGGCTCCATGTAATCCACCTTTTGGATATGGAAACATATGGTTAAAAATGATGACATGGTTTGTGGTATATCCATGAAAACAGTATAAGCAGTTTAAAATTAAGTTTGTGCTATGCAGTATAAGTATAATTGAGAGCAATTACCTGTGTTTTGATAGTTCTGTTGTGTCTGGTTATGTTCACATAATGTGGATATCCGTCTGCCAGATTTCGGTGAGTCAGCTGGTACTTGTGTGTTATGAGCCCCAGTTTATACCTCAGATCTACACTACCTGATGAAGGTCAGGAAACAAAATACATAAGAATTTCATCAGGTCTTGGGTCAGTCTATTTACCTTTCTTTTTTGCTCAACTCCTCTTACCATCAGTTTTGAGGATGATAGCAATGTAGTCTTGAACGAAGGAGCTGATGTACAGTAACACGGCTGGCGTGTTGACGGTGCTGAAACTGAACTCTATGTCGTCTGACGTGTCATTGTAGCCAAGACTGAAATTGTCATAATGCGGGTCGATCCAGTTTGCCCAAGCTGCCTCATCTGACACGGGCTTCTTTCGTATGTTGTACCTCAGCCACGATCCAATCTCAAAGAAGGCTCCAATATCTAAAAAGAAATATTGCCAAATTTGAAGTGTGATTTGAAGTGACAGTTGGCAGCAATTACTAAGGTCAAGTTGTATTTGAATTGTTTTATATCAAGTGTGAGCTCACCTTTATGACAGTAGAAACCATCAAAGGCTGTGTTATTACAGTCACAAGTGTAGGACGCATATCCCTCAATACATTGGCCGCTGTTTCGACATGGTATGGTGGCATTGAGACACTGTCCGGTACAGTTCCTCCTTATACCCTGTTCTTCATTCACTTTGCCCTCTAAATCTATAGGAACACCATTCATACGCAGCCCTCGAAGGCATCCTAAAAAAGGTCTCAGGGTGCGATTGGCTGCACCTGTGATAAATGAACACTTTTGTCAGTGGTTACTGAATTATTTTGAAGTAAAAAATTATGACTTTTAATGTTCTCACAGGCAACCTACCTACGAGCAGAGGATGTGTAAACTTCATGGTGACAAAGGTTTGACCTGGAAAGCGCGTGACTGCCCATGGCTGATAGTCAACTTTTATCCGGGCCAGCTTCACATTAAGCTCTGCTTGTACAAAATGCCACTCATTGTCATTGAGCGGAACCGGGGAGCGCAGGGTCACATTAAGAATACCGTCTCCAACCATAAATACGAACGCGAGATTGTGGGTGGCTGAAAGAAAAAAGATTAGATAGAAAAAAAAGAGTTATTAAATGCTCTTTGGAAAAATCTTACAAGTACAGGCGGGGGGAAAAAACACAGGCAACCACTCACTGTTCAGCTCTATTCTTATAAAGTTTCTGAGTTGTTCGTCAGAATTTTCCAAGAATACACCATGGTCACGATAAGTTTTGAAGTGGAAAGAGATGTCCGCGGTTGATCCCGGCCTGAAAGTGGGAAAGGTGATGTAGGTGGGCTTGGTGAAAGCTATCGTGTTCCAGATGTTTCCTATGGAAAACAAGAAAATGCATTCCATGAATAATAAATGCCCACAAAGCACAGGGGGGAGCACGATCTATAACATTTAATATGAAACTCACTGTCGCCATGGCAGCGAAGTGGCCCAACAGTGATTTGTGCTTCTGAGCCAGTCCTGTTGGTGTCCCCGACCACCACCCTTCTCACAGGCAGGTGGTCTCTGAAATCCAAATAGCCTTTGTCCGAATACCTGAAAAGCAACACAGCAGATGTTACAACATTAAGAAATGTGTCAGAGACACAAGTTTGTTTTCCCAGATGTTTTTTTTCTCACCATTGTCTATAGTCAGCATCACAGTTGCACAGAAACTTGGGGTCAACGCAAGTTTGGTTGATGGCGCATCCACATTTTTGAACTTCTCTGAACGTCCCACCCCAGTAATAGTGGCTCTCATTGTTACGGCCAATCCAGTAACCAAAAGGTCTTCCATCTATTTAGAAGAAGACATTTTTATTTCGTGTGTTTAAAAAAGTCTTCCTTTTTTTGGGTCCATAGAATAAAACTCACCGGGAGTGTTCAGGAGACGAGACTTATAGCAGGAGTAGTCGATCCACTGCTCACAGTACATGGAGGTGTTGGCGAGAGCGCTAACTTCATCCCAGGAGGCATTCCAGTAGTTAACATTTAGTATATACGGCCGATCTATTGAGCTCCCAGTCACCTTAGTTCCATCGGCTCGATCATGCATCATCACTGTCCAAGCTTTATACGCTGAAAAGAGTTATGACAGACACAAAGTATAAAAACTCATTCAAACAGGATATAAAGAAGTAAAAGCATATTCTACAAAAGCTTTATCTAAATAAGGCTTGAAGGTGGAGCACCATTGGGTGCACCCTATGGCTTACTGGTCCATGGGGTCACAAGAAGGGCCCCAGCAAAGATTTCAACCTACACACACCTGGTTCAGATGTGATGTTGGTAAACCAGCAAAACCACCAAACCAGCAGAAAGTAATACCAGAAAGCATGCCTGAAAAGCTATTTAGTGTTGAAGAAAAGCAATTCTCATTTTCCAAGACAAGCATAGACAAGTGGAAATCACTGCCTCTATCCTGTTTTAATTTCCCATGGAGCTTCACTCCACATTTCAAGATTACCTTTTGTCCTCCCACAGATGAAAGCACAGAAAACACTAAACACAATGTCGATTAAGCTGTATTTTAGAAAAAAGAATGATAACAATAATAACAGAGATGACTTACACTTCATTTTACAGTAAACTTCGAATGGCTTCAGCGGCCCACTAAGATCAGGATCAATGGTGTAGTTTCCAGACCAATACTTGCCACTTAGCCTGTAAGCCTCGCATGACTCTTTATAAACCGCTGTTGGTGGAGAGAGATGACCCATTTGTTATCATTAGGGAGGGAAAATTGCACCGGCCAGGTGCAAAGAAACATTTTCTAAGATTATCGGTCAGCACGTACACATGTGGCACACTTCTCCTTTATAACCTGTATTTTCACACAGGCAGATGAAGTCATCCCAGGACTGAATGCATCTGCCTTCGTGTTCACAGGGATTTGGCAAGCATCTGTAAATAAAACATAAACTCAAAGTTATAATGGTGGAGATGTGTTATTTTTACCAAGTCATTTCAGAGGCTTGAAAGCTTACATTTACAACTATTCTCCATCATCGTTGCATCAATGATTCACAGAGCATATCCTACCTGTCAGTGATCCCACAGGTACCCAGCAACAGTTCAGCATATCGCCCCCATTGCCTCTGCAGAATAATGTCAATATCAAGCTGTTCATTGTCTATGAAGATGTGTTGCATGCAGCCATGGAAACGGTTCAGCTTGGTCTCACACTTCCTTATTGTGTTATTAGTTTTCGGGCAACCTAAGAGGAACAAGGCACATCTCTGTAAGACTCAAAGAGTACAGATGCGATCTACGACAGCTGTCAGCAGTTATTTCGATTGTCACCTCACCCCCAAAAAAGTAGCGGTCCCCCGTTCGGATGGTGAAGGGGTTGGTTATCTTTAGTGGCGAGGCCTCCTCCTCATCAAGCGTGAGAGTCAGCAAGTTGTCTCTGGCTGCCAAATCCACTGTGTGCCAGTAACCGTCATTGAGCCTGTATCCTAAAGATCCAGACATAGCCTATAGTGAGGAGGTGGCATTACAATCACATGCACCAAAGCAGCACACAAGTCTTATGCCACCCTGAGCACGATTTGCCTATTCATTCCCTAAATGGTGAAAGATGAAGCACAAGTATTCAATTCTGACATCTAATGCTGAAGCCTCACCTGCAGCGAACTGGAGTTTCTTTTTTCCCGGCTGGAATATTGTCACATTGATCTGACCCTCACTCAGACCCAGCTCCAGGGCACCCAGGTCATCGGCGAAGCGTGTAAACATCAGCAGGCCCGTGTAGTCCCAGGAGCGAAATTTGAATTTGACAAACATGCGAGGTCTCCTGAAAAAACCTGGCACTTGCAGGTAGTTGTTGGGTCCGGCAAAGGTCATTGGTTTGAGCAGAATGTCGCGGCAGGCAAAATGCATCTTTTTCTGCAGAGAAACAGAAATGAGACCTTATCAGCCACAAAAACTGTTAAATAGTCAGGCATCTGATGGTAATCAACTAAAAACAATATATTTCTGTTTGATTCTACATTTCTGCCTACCTTCCGAGGAATGCGGATGTCAGGCTCCTCTCTCTTGGCCTTGTCGATGATGTTGATGCCATTGATGAAGACATTTTCCAGGCAGCCTCGGAAATTTGGTGTGGTAGGGAGGTGAGGCAAGTTTTGCTCTATCACTCCTCCCACATACATCTGAGTGACAGGTGTTACCACAGTCAATTGGCACAATTTGTTCGTAGCGTTCACCAATATCTGGGAAATAATGCTGGACAACTACCTTTGCATCCAGATCCAGGTGAGTGAATTCTCCATTACAAATAGCTGTCACAGTCTGACTGTCCACTGTGAAGTTCACTTGTCGACCATAGCGCTTGATAGTGACATAGTGCCAGTGTAGATTATCGAGGAGGCTCCCGGCAGTCAGAGTAGTTCGACCATCGACTTTATGTATGACACTGCTTCCTGGAAAACCAATAAAGCAAATAAAAGCTCTTACAAGGTCTTTTATCAGACTTCAGCCAGCAATCTAACCAGCAAAATCATCATCCTCATGCAGACAGCTATTCTTCATTTCAGAATTGAGAAAAGCTCCGATCCACATCTCAAAATAAACAATCCAGCTTTACCGAGGCTGATGTGAAGGTAAAGACGGCCTTTCTTCAGCTCCAGGGTGAAGAGATCTCCCTGAATCCCTTCACTGTGCAACAGCAGACCATCCTGCTCCAGAGTCTTGAAATTTATGGCCATGTGGTCATACAGTGTACGAGATCTTTTCTCTGGGTACGTGTACACCACTGAGTCATCTCCATTATATTGCAGCACATAGGAATCTGCAACAGGAGACAGACAGTTTTCAAGCGCATATCAAACCATGAGAATCGCTTCCCAGTTCCTGGAAGCATTTGTCATATTTACCATAAGGACAACCAAAAAGCTCCAGTCGCACGCCGATCTTCCCGCCATTCTCTGTGTTCCACGCCAGCGGCAGCAGACGGATGTGTTTCGCGGTGAAGGCATAATGGAAGACATTTCTCTTCACCTGGTAATAATTCCAGTTACCTGGCATTGTCTGCAAACATCCCAGAGAGGTTATCGGTCAGCTGTTGAGTTACTGCAGTTGTTTAAAGACCTCATCAACAAACTGATGAGACAGACTGATTAAATTATCACACTTTTGAGACAACGCGCTTCACTGTTCTGCTAACAATGAGCATGATGTCACATCCTGTTAAACCAAAACCTGCCACAAAGATGAAATCTGACTAGTTGATCCTCAGCTCATCACTGCTATGGGCTTTCATCCCACCCCAACCAGTCTGGCTCTGGGATACCTACAGAGTTGCCTCCTTTCATGATGTACGGCGTCCAGGAATCTGGTCGATCTCCATAGAGAAGTGTGTATTTGGTAACCCAGTCGTATGAGTTGAAGGTCCCCTGGGTGGCGATGGCCACCAGTCGGTACTTCCTTCCCAAGTCTACTTGCAACCATGGCTGTCTGTCCCTGGGGGACGGAGACCAGCCACTGCTGCCTGCGGGGCAGAAATAAGAGAAACATACAGTCTGTAAGAGATTTTAAAGCGCTAATCAAATAGATTTATATTTTTTGTCTAATGGATATACTTATGCTCCAATGGCAGGACACTGGTGCTACGTTTGTTGGCACACCAGTATCTTTGAGAGGTTCAAAGATTATTTTATTTTATCAATTGAATTATTAATGGAATTGGAACTTACCATAGAGTTTGGCAAAATTGGCTGAATACAGAAAGTTGTATCTGGAGGAGGCCAGGAAGGAGGAGGCATATAGCCCAGAAACAAGTGGATCAACACATTCTCCTGCAGTGACAAAATGGACAACACAAATGTCTGTGATTAGAATACCATTTAAGGAGAAGACTGTTCAGCTTGATATTACACTGTCAATTACCACATATAGCATTTGATTACAGTTTCATTTGTGCTCTGGGGAACATATTAGATACAATCAACTGAATTCAATAGGCAGAGTTGTTTTCTTAGAAGTATTCACATAACAAGGTCAGTGATTGATATTTCACAGTTAATGCACATTCTCCAGACAGCCTCCTCACAGGTAGGTGGAGCAGAGCTCATAAATCTAACCAGCAATTCTTACAAATTCACTGCATGCCATCCTTACCTCTTCATTTCTTTCTAATTTAAGCGTGACTAGAACTAATGTATCATCCCATTTCAAACGAGGCCAAAATAGTTTCTTGTCCAGATCAGGGCAATGCTGACGAAATAAAAACGTTATAGCATCAAAATGATGTCTCTGCGTTCTTAGCATTTCCATATCAAAGTATATTCAGAGATATTTTTGTTATTTAAAAAGAAAAATTATTGTTTTTCGGACAGAAGCATCTCATTCTACATGACAGCGGTGCTGTGGCTGTGACATAGTGAGTTGCTATTCTTCGTGTGGTTGTTAGACTGATGGGATCAATCTGCCCAGGCTCGCTCTCCAGCCCAAGGCCTGTTAAAAGTCATCATAATTCTGCCTAATCTTTATTCTGTCATGGCTTACGATAAATGCCCATTGCCCTCACCTCCAGCTGCAAGAGAAACACTGTCTCATTTTAAGTGCCAACAAATTCAATTTAATACTCTCTGTAGATTTGATATAGACACACTCAAAATAAAAACAGATGGAGTCTTACTTAAGGGAGCACGTAGGTCCACACACACATAAAAAATAAATTTTTAGGGACTTGAATAACTCTCCTGTCTGGCCTTTGTTTCAGTTTACTGCTTTAAGACGCTTTGAATTCATTTACAGGTACAAAAATAATGATTTTAACGGGAAAGGCAGCTGTGTGGTTTGCTTTGTAATTCCCATTATACATTAGCAGAGTTTGTGGAGAAAAGAACAGGCAAAATGACTGGACCAAGGGGATGTTAGCAGAAATAGTATGCGGGCTGCACGTGAGCGAGGGTGCAGTGCAGCCTCACACTCAAAATAACTCAGAGATGGAATAGAAGACTGTGATCAGAACCCACCATTACAAAGACGGAACATGAATGAGGAAGCACAAAGATTTCTTCCTGCATCAATGTGACATTAACTACAGCAGTCATGTGCTTTCACACGGGATGTCCACACCCTTTTCTGCTGCATCTGAACGCGTGGAGGGGAGTCTGTGCCATTCACCAGTGTCACCTTCAATCGAAGGACACGCCACTGTTTTGCTGACCAGCTCAAATGTGACCATGTGCTCCTGCGTCCTATCAAATGACTCAAATTTTGTCATAAACTATTCCATGCACGGCTGCCAGTGATAAATAATAGATCAGCTGTGCATGGCTGTGTCACTCTTTTTCAAATGAAAACCACACAGAAATCCTCACAGGTTATTTCTAAGGGGTTGGCCACTGAATTGCTTGCATTCTGTTGTAAACTGTAAAGCTCTCCGTCCCTGGTCAGCCCAGGCCACTTAGCCTGTCCACTCCTCCTCGTGGCTGGCCTGTCACGCACGCTGCACCCCCCCCCCCATTTAGCGTCTGATTGAATTTCCTTCACTGTGGCTCTTCTCTTTATCTCCTTCCCAACTTCCAAAGTCCTCTCTCTTTTATCACGTCCCATTACCCTCGCTCTCTCGCTGGCGATTTTTCACTGTCTTGCATCTCTCCCTCCAAATGGGTGTTGTCATTATGCAGCAGTTAAAGTGCACCCGAAAGCATGCACACGGGCTTTCTCTCTCCCTGTGATCCTGTGCAATCCCTTTCCTCTCTGCATCGTGCTGTCTGTACCTCAATTCTAGTCATTCAGAAGATGTGAGGAGTTGGGGTGGGTGGGGGTGGGCTCTGTGAAGCAGTAGCAACACTGCTGCTGACTCATCAGTCTGCTCTAAGTGCAAGTTGGTCTGTCTGGGGCTGAGACATCAGTGCTGCCGGTTATAGACAGCATGCAAATGAGCGCTTCTTCGGATTGTCATTATTCCGCAGGGCTTCTGAGGAAGCAGACAGCGGCCCTGCCTGAGAGAGGACATCTGCTGAATGCCACCATATGAAAATCATACGGCAAGAGAACAAGGCAGAGGCATAGCAAGGTATAACGTGCTCTTTTAAAGGAATATTAATAAATAATTTATACCCTGGCAGGCATCATGGTGGATGGTGTCTGAATACTTCCTGGGACAAAAAAAACTATGCAGAACATGTGAATTGTGTTCTGCCTTTAATTCAAATCTCACTGAAAGACCAAAGAAATAGAAAAACTCATTCTCTCCAGCAGTGATCCTTGGAGCAAACATGCTCTTGTTGTTAACTATGACGAAAGGCACAAAGCCTCAGATTTATACACAGGGATTACACACTCTTAATTCGAAAACACACAATACAAGCAAACAAAAAAGTGCGTCTTGGCCCCGCCCCAGGATGGGCTGCAGAGACATTTCAGGGGCTGATGCACAACTTCAATCTGGCTCTCTTCCACTGTGCACATCCACTCAACAAATATATGACAGGCCAATTATAAATGATCAGGAGGCAGTTTGAAGCCAAAGCACACAGCTGAACTTATGGGTTGGCAACCAATGAACAAACGAGTTACTCAACTGGCAGATGTTCAACTCATTTCTTTTTAAATGCAAATAAATCATTAACTGAGCGGCAAAGTTTTTGTTTAGTCATTTACAGCTAAAAGATGTGTGTATTGTGCATATTTGTGTAGTAAAAATAAAAAAGAACTTTTAAAAAGACTTAGGAAATAAATATTTATTTTAGTTGTGTGTTTGTTTGCAGACACAGCAACAGAGCAGTCTTGTCTCGTCATTTGGACCATCCCACAACCCATGTCCCAAGTTTTCTTTTGGAGGCACAACCCTTTCAATAACTAATGAGCCAATAAAGAACATCCGAGGTTGTCCTGAGCCTGACATCACTCGTACATCTAATTATTATGTATTTAACGTCTGGTATAGATGTCCAGCCCTTTTTCTTTCTTTCTTCCCCTTTTCCCCCTAAACATGAGTCCACCCCACCTCTGTCTAACAAACTCCACCACATGACTGTTTCACTGGCCTTAATGGTTTTCTGTCAGGTAAATGCAGAATGCAGGGCTTCATGAGCAGGTGATGGGAGCGAAGGCACCCCCATCCACCACCTCCCCAAAAAAAAGTACTGCAGTGGGTTGGTCCTGGAAAGGACTGATCCCAGCTCTCTAAAACACCGCTGTGTCAAACCGTTTTTATTTTTATTTTTTAACCAGTTGATGTGATCGTTTTTTTTTATCCACTCTGACGATCATTATCTTAGAAACAGTGACAGCATCATCGTGTTTGGTGAGCTCCCCAAGCTGCAAAAAAACTTGCGTGCAGGCTGAGAAAGCACTGCAATGCAGTCCAGCGCGAGCGGGACCACCACGCGCTCCCTCTGCAGGACACGCGGGAGCCTGGTGCACTCCGTGTCTCCCATCAAATGCTTTCAAATTCCATCAGATTAAAAAAAAAGCTTCGATCATGACACAATCTGGGCTTCAACGCCACATCTGGTTTGATCGCAGCGTATATATATATATTTTGCCCTTCAAAAATCTCAGGTTACCTTTTGCCCTCCGGTGGTGGGCTATTATTATTCACCCATTACGTTGCCCAATGTTAGCAGTAACTTTTTATCCCAGCATACGAACCAACGTCAACAATTTGCGTATAAGACATATTAAAACACTTAGGAATTCTACCTGTAGTTATTCGTGCAAAAATAAGAAAAGGTAATTTTTTTTCCAAAGGACTTACCTGCTGAGCAATGTTGAAAACCCAAAAATAAGAGGCATAGGCTCAGTATTTTGCAAGTCATCCTTCACTTGGAAAAGCGTTTGTCCACCGAATCTATGTTAATGAGATCGTAGATTCCTCTGCAGCATCCTCTCACCCCCCTTTAGCCCAACTTTAACTCGCACAGCTCCAACTCCTCTTCCCGGGATCTCGGGCAGCCTCTGCCGGGGCGGGGACGCGCATCGGATGCTGGTGCTGATGTTGCTTTCGCCGAGAGCGCGCACTGCTTCTTTTATATCCTTTTAAATAGTTTCATCTAGGCGGTCTTGGTGAAAGACTGTGGCTCCTGCTCCTGTAGCCACATATCTGTAAATGTGCTTCGGCAGCAGTGGACAGTCCCGGAGGGAGGGAAAAGTCTTTTGCCTCCCTTCTGCTCTACCCTGGCTTTTTCAGATGCAGAGGATGGAGAGAAACTTTTGTGGAGCGCTGTAGACTGAGACAATTCTCTAAAGGACTTGATAATTATGCTGGTTTCCCTCAAGATGCCAGTCAGAGTAGTGATGCATGTCAGCCAGCTTCAGTCAGTACTGCGGATGATGACATAAAAGCAGATTTATCCCTGTGTCTGTCGTTCCTCGCAGCTCATATGCTCCCTTTTCGCAGTTTTCGCGGCTGGAAAGAGCACAAGGGCGCATTGTGTTTCTGTCAAAAACTGCAGATCTCGACTTGACCCAAAAATAGAACGTTCATAAGATCCTTCGAGCATTGCCAAAGAATGACTGTCAAATCCCACCAACTGGCCAGTGACTCCTGCTGGTTGTGTGTCTGCCCAGGTATCTGGACTTGGCAGAGCATTCACATGCACCGGATCAAAAAAAGGTTACTGGATGAGGAGGCAGGCTGTGCTTAAACTCAGACTCATCCCCGCAAACACACACATGCAATCATGTGGGGGCAGGGTGAGGGAAAGAGGGATTTGTGGCAACGGGTGGCACACTGACCACGGAATGAAAAGGCTTTGGGATTAAAAAGTGGGTAAATGGGGCGCTAGTGTGTTTGTGACGATGTGAGATTGAATGCCTGGGCCAGTGTGGGATTTACTGACTTTCAATCAAATCTGATTGTCAGTGTTTAAGCTCTTTCCATCATAGTATAGAATTGCTGTGTATCTGTAGAAGAACAAAACAACCATAAAGTAGGACAATGATCAGATAGGTAAAATGGAAAGAACATAAATATTATTATCTTCACATTATTTCCAAGTGGAATGAAAATACAACAAGTCTGGATAAATCTTTTTCACAACACTTGTGTTTCTCCATTTAGTTTTTCTATTAACTGTATTGTATTGCTTTCCTGTTGAATCTCCACATTTGACCTTGTGGTAACCACAGAGAACAGTTTAAATGATGTTTGTTAAACCAATAATCTGGATAAGACGACTAAATGAAAGTAATCTACTTAAAGCATCCAATCAGTGGGCGAATTTCCATAAAACACTTTTCATTGCTGCCATTTTTCGACAGCCTGAATTTACAGTGTGGTGGCAGAATTTGACTGAAATAAAACTATTTGCTTGTTGTTGTTTCTATAACTGAGCCTTTTTATTTTGTTTCACTTGTGAGACTTCATGACAGAAAGCAAAAACATTCATTTGTGTGAATTTAACATCAATTTGTATTTTCAAGGCCAGGGCAAAATGGCAGCCTCATAAGTCAAACGAAAGCTGGAGCTTAGGACACAACTCACCACTAGATGTCAGATAAAGCTCAAAGATGGAGCTCTGCCTCTGTCACAAAATGGCAGAGTGAGTGAGGTGCCTTTAAGACTTGTATCCACATACATATCAGAGTCTGTTGATCATTTTTGCTTTATTTTGCTGGCCCCAGTCACATTTGTAGAACTGCTAAAGTCCCTGTGTGTTGTATTAGTCTCTAAGAGAATAGGATGACTGAGGTCCACGTCTCAAATAAAGATGAAATGATTAAAAGAAAGGGTTAAGTTGGGCACAGAGTTTTTTGGTTAATTCTGCTTTAAACTAAATCCCACACAAACAATAAAGTACACCTGAAAATACCATCTCGCAGTCTTTGTTTCACCGGATCTGGAAACCACTCAGCTATAAACAAACGAACAGGTGGAGACCTAAACCGGACTTGTTTCTCACAGACTTTTTATGAGACGAGCGTGGAAGGGGTCAGATTTTACTTGGCTCTGCCCACATTAACACTGTGTGAATTTTCCATGGAGGTGCCACTCTACACGACTACGTTCTCACAAACAGAAATACACAACAACAGACGGGGAAACACACCTCCTACTGAACATGGGTCAAGTCATGACTCAGGCCCAGATGTTTCTCAGTGATGATTCTGCTGATCTGTCATCATGGATGAGTGCTATTTGTTATGAAGATGGACGAAAAAAATGTAATGAACACTCAATTTATTCTCAGGTATTTGCTGGTTAAACAAAAAAGAAGTGGGTGTTGCTGATGATGGCTACTTTGAAAATTAACGTAAAGTCCTCAGTGTGTTTTAGTCGCGTACTCATCTTGAAAAAGACAGCTGCTTGTGTTTAGACACAACCCATTGCGATCTGTGACTGTCTTTGTGGGGGAGCAGCTGTAAACAGGTCTGTCAGGACAGCCCATTCTCAGGTGTCCATACATCGCTCTGACCCCCTGCTGTGGAGGGCCGATCACAGCTGAAAATAAACCTAGCAGGGGATGTGCAAACTGGTGTCCCACCTCTGAAGATGTCCCCTCACTGTTAGCTCAATTGGCGTCCCAGACAGCTGCTACAACCTGTTCCACCGCTTACACAGCAAATCAGAGACACCTTCTAATTTAGGACACCAGCTGGAGAGGAAGAAATAGTATTTAAACCAAGCGACAATTGAGATGAGAATCTGAGAGATAGATTATCGATTCCAGACTCATGTCTACCCAGGTACTTTTACTTTAGCTTAGTCTAAATGCTGAGATACGAGAAAACAGCTCTCTCGAATCTATTGAAACGTAGAAAGAAAAAAGATAGAAAATATAATAGCTACTGGACTTTGAGGCATTATGTCTATATCATAAATTTAAGGGCAGTTATGTGCTATGATGGGGTCTTAACAGATTGTCAAACAGATTCTCCTCCCCAATAATTGTCATGCAAGTTTACTGCAGTTTATACATGTTTTTTTTCTCGGTTTAAACTGATTCAACTATCAGGTGTTTTTAGGGATTTGCTTTCTGATTACATTTGAATGACGTTTGTGTGAATAGTAATGCCTGATTGAGACTAGTTGTTTGCATCCTTCAGGTTGGAGCTTTTTGGCCAGGCAAATTTTACTTTACAACACGGTATTCTTGTCTTTTGAAATCCCTCTTTCACCTGTTGCTTTATTGTTTGTGACATTATTGTATGTCTTCAGGGTCAACGCAGTGGACCACAACCATTTTATTGTTTTGCACAACACAGTAAAACATTATTTTACTGTTTAAGAGGATGAAATTATATTCTGAATGAATAATTGCTATCAAAACACATTTACATGCAAACAGACCCTTGTTAATGCAGACGCACACCTACATAGATTTTCAAAGATGATTTATGTGCAGAGGAGATATGGACATGCACACAATAATTCCACAAGGACAACAGCCCAGACACCTGTATCAAGTTTAAATATGACAACAGCTGTGGCTTCGACTTTTGTTTCGGATGTTTGCTGCCAACTTGAGCACACACACACACATAATAGAATGTTCATAGCCATGGCCAGTGGCGCACACACCACCAGATCGTGTTGTACTCGCACAGCAAACAAGCCGCAGTTATTTAGTCTGCCTTCCAGTTTGTTTGCCCACCGTCTTCTCTCTTTTGTCACTCTGCCTCGGGCTTTGTTTGATGTGAACTGCTGACTCTCGCTGATGACAGTTGCAGCTGGGAGGATGATGAGTGAAGATAAAAAAAAATGGTTGTGCCAAGTGACAAAGTATGAAGGTGGCCTGACTGGATAAACAGCAATGTGTTAATATTTGTGTTGTGGAAGTGACAGCTGAATGGTCTCATCCCTTTTTAATGCAAAAAAGGAGAACATTCAGGGAAATCTTGCAAAGATCGCAGTGTGCCATAAGGTCTGTCTCCCTTAAAAAGCTATACTTAGCTTTGTAAAAAGTCACTTACGCTTTCACACTTTTAGTTATTTTGCTAGATGTACAAAGTGAAGCCTTCCCCTCTCGGCTCAGTTGACTGGAGTCGAGCTCCAATAAAGTACCTTTGGCAGTGAGGTTACAGAACAGCTTGTCCCCTCAGAGCTCGGCCCCACTCCACTTACAGCCTGCAGGTGGGGGTTGGGATATTTGATAAACAGTTAATGGAAGAGGCTATTTCTCTGCAGAGAGTATTTAATGAAAACAGCTTTATCATAAAGAATATAAAAAAAGCTTCCCACCTCTTGAGATATAAGACTCGTCTGCTTTGCCAGTTTAAGAGAGAGAAAGAGATCATTACCTATGACCACAATGGGTATCGCTCTTAATGATGACCCATTAGTGAACCACAGCCCAGGCCCAGGCCCAGGGGGGGGTTGTGGTGTACAGTGTGTCTTTAGGGTAGGGGGAAGTGTGGAAATAAAATACAGCCCTACTCCTCCTTGTAGGGCTCACCCACTCTTAATGTTGCTCTTGGAGGTCACGGCACCTAGCAACAGCCTGGATCAAGCCCCGGAGGAAATATGAGACAACACTCAGGAAGAAACACAGAAGCACACACAGTTTGTGCAGTAACAAACATTTTCTTTTATACAAACAGCGGAACTGAATCTCCCAGTGCCTTTACTTAATTACCTGGAAGTTTTAGTGGAATAAAATTAGGACTGTGTGTGTGGGCCAATGTTAATTCGTCACTACAAGAACAGCAATGAGTTTTGTTTAGGTGATCTCAAGTTGAAAATTTGGGAGCATTAATCTTTAATCAAGGGCTGTGTGTACGCAATTTTCTTTAACCTGTTGGTTTGGGGTCAGCCTTGATCATGCATGTTACTCTTTTTACCCATATAAGTCCACTTTGATAAAAGCAAAATGCCTCCTGCAGTACATTTCCCATTCTGGCTAACCTGCTTCCATTATTTGTACATCCACACCATGTTTTCGCATGCGAGTAAGACTGATTAAATTCTCATCACAAGATTAGTAGCCTAACTGACCTTTTTTTAGCATTTGTTTTATTCAGATGAAGCTGTCTTGATCCTTGCTTGGAAACATGACCCTGAAATAAGGTTTTTGAGTTTGGGAGGTCACAGGATGACCCAGAACGTAATTTTGACGCGCTGATACATGCGGATCAGAAGTTTATTCTGTTGCTCTGTGAATGGCTTCAGCCCAGTCTGAGGTAAAGCAGTGGGTGCTTTTTCCATATTCAGTAATTATACTGGTAAGAGCGGCTCTCAAGGCTGATATCTAAACACAGGAAACAAGGGCAAGACCGCTCACAAGCACACAGGGCTGAGGGCCTTTATAAAACAAGGGAGCTGTTTCCAGTGATTTTGCTAATCCCTTTGACACGTCCATCTCTCAGCAGGCCTTCCAAGTAATCATTGATCTGTTTCATTATGCACACAAACACTGTTCTGCATTGTCTAAATTGGATTTTTTTTTTGCCCATACCTGTGTGCCAAAGCACATTTTTGTATATGCATTTATCAAAACGAGTGCACATATAGTCATGAGCACACACAGACACGGCTAATCCAGCACAGGTTCAGATTTTGGCAGTGTGTCATCAATTTTGCATTCAGTGTACTTTCACACACTCAGCATCCTAAAAATAGCTGAAGGACTTTGGCTCCAAGCCCAGTATCTCTAACTGTCAATATGTTATCTTCTCCCCTGCTCTGACATTCAGTGTTCAACCTACAAAACCCCAGCCAGCACCAGCACTGACCCAAAACTTTATCAGAAATGCTTTAATGTGGAGACTGACGCTTGCATTTTAGTGCTGTTCAATCATTACTTTGACTAAGAGGACGTTTTGAGCATCAATGCCTTGAAAAGTCTTATCAGCCCCTCTTATCAGCTCCTCTTTGATGTGAAAATACCAAACAATATGTGGGCATATCTCAGCTGTTTGTTTGCATTCTCCTTTGTTGTGTCTATTGGTTGCCTTGACTCTCCTTGCTGTTTATCTGTTCTGGATGACTATTCATCTATCCATCTCCTATCATTCTCCCTGCCTGCTTCTGATTGTACAACTCCTCCACGCTTTGTTTTTGATGGTGGCTAAAGATTATGAGGCTTCTGGCTTTATGTCTGCTGTTATTTTCTTTTTGCTTTTTTCTTTTTGCAAGGGAATGTTTTCTTTCCAAATTCCTGCGGGGTTGATTACAGTCCAGAGCTTGTAAAGACTGTGTAACTACATTTATTTATTGGATGTCAGGGATAACAGTCTTGGCATTTTAAAATATTTAGGTGAATATATTTTTAAAGGCTGATTACACAATATGTCTCCCTGATAGAAAATACCTGCAAGTAATTGCCCACGTACCTAAATAGCTGTGCTGAATGGGAAAGGTCCGTGTCAGTCCTTGTGCATTTTCAAGACAGCTGAAAGTCAGACTAATGTACAGTCAGTAATGGATCCAAGGTATAGGATCTCTGGTATGGAATTTACCCGAGTCTCTGAACACCTGAGAGACCTCGCTGAAACACATTATGCATCCATTTCATGAGACCTCATGGCAGTTTAAGCACTGACAGGCTGGTCCAGTGTACTAAAATCTCATCTGCGATGGGTCACTGTAATATAAGCAGGGGAAATGGGGAATGCGAGGGGTTAACTGGGGCAAGAAGGTCACAAGTTGAAGCTAGAAATGATTCCCCTCACTCGACCTGCCGCCAATACAATCCTATGTGTCACACTGTCTCCAGGAACAGATGTACCCAGAGCCAGGGTAACAAACATCCCCCTCCCAGTTGTGTCCCTTGTACTGTTAAACACTGTCTCTAAAGCAACAGAGCAGGAAGAGCAAAGATTCTTGACATAGTGTCGATATAACCCAGCTGTGTCCCAATGTCTGTCTGTCATGTGATTTGAAAACCCTCTCCAAAGAGATGCGTGTGCAGCTGAAAGCACGTATTTCCAATGACTTGATCGTGTCACTTGATCAATTCGCTGAATCATTATTTCAGCCAATGTTCCACATTAACTGCCCGCGCTGTCACAAACAGTCCTCTCGCACAGCTTGAGTTTTCACAGTGGTAGCTTCAGGTCAAGCGTTATGGCACTTAAAGAGCTTCACAGCAGTCCTATCTCGTTACATAGGGCCAACAGCCATCACACAGCAGTCCTCTGTTCGGCGTGATATAGCCTAAACTTTGGCTGGACCCGAGCACATTGAACTGGTGTTAAAGGGGTGTTGCCACAGCAGGATGAGGGTCAGATTTAACACAGAAGGAAATCCTGTCTGAGTCATAGGTGAGGGTCAGCGGGGGTCTGTTCCTCTCCTAAATCCCTCGTTCGGGCTTGTCAGATAAGCTTTACCTTGGACCTGAGTTTTGAAGAGCAGCTGCCTCACCAAAGACAGAGTGAACTTCTTGGTTTTTTTTTCGCTCACTGTTATGTGCAAAAGCAGAAAACCAGAAATCTCTGCAAAAGTCTTTCTATCTTATCAATCATCACTCAGAGAGCAACAAGAACAAAAAAAAAGAGGGAGAAAAAAAACAAGCAGACCAGACTTCACATCCCTCTCTGTTGACAATCAGTCTGGTTCACCATCATAAGAGTCTGGTTGTGATGTGGGCTACAGTGTAACAGGATCCAGGAGGCAGAACCCCAAACAGGAGACAGAGAAAGAGTGGAAGGAAAAGCGCTCCACTGTGTGCCGTCTGATCAAACTGTCATTCGTTGTTTGGCTCTCCCTTACATATCTGTTGGAAATGCCACATGCCAGCTCAGTTCCAACAGACTGTGGTGGGCAGGAAATTGGGGGAGGGGGGTGTTTACGAAAAGTTTTGTTCCACAGTTGAGAGAGAAATCCTTCAATGCTGAGGAGAAATGTCTTTTGATTTCAGCTGCAAAAGTGATAACATGATTCTTAGTGGGCATTCGTTGCAAAATCTCACATTCAGCTGCGACATCCCATCATATTCTAAGTCTTGAGTAACTTCACTGTTGTGCCACATTCACACTTCCTTCTCTGTCTTGAAGCCAGCAGCCACCCTGTCTTCTGTTCACACTGGGAGCTCGACCAAATCATTTGCCCTGCTCCTGATCTGGTGCCTCACCCTAACACAGTGTGTAAGGTTTTTTAACATGCAACCACGCGTGTGTGTGTTTTCGTTCTGTTTTTTGAGCTGATAAAGAATTGGGTGTCATCTCTTGGAAAAATGGAAAAGGCAAGATGAAGAAAAAAGAAAGAAAGAAAGAAAGAAAGAAAGAAAGAAAGAAAGAAAGAAA
>CAJRST010008890.1:13228820-13256245 GCA_907169785.1 Menidia menidia | reverse complement strand
AAAGAAAGAAAGAAAGAAAGAAAGAAAGAAAGAAAGAAAGAAAGAAAGAAAGAAAGAAAGAAAGAAAGATGTCAAACAAACCCTTAAAGAATCATCAATTTAGAGACACACAAAGCATCCAAAGAATCATGTCCTTTACTTATATTTGAAGATTAGATTGATACACTCATGCCCTCTGCACCGACTTCGGAGTCTCTTCTAAACCATAAATGGAGGAAGGACTGTTCTTTTTTTTAACTTTACTGGTGTGGGCTGAGTGAGTGAGCTCTAAAAATAAAACATATGTTCCTCCAGGTCTGTGCGAGCAGGGGCCCCAAGCGTATTGTTTTGGGATATGGGGGAGGACAAGGAAGATCTGGCCTGGAGAGAGATACAGAGACGGAAAGCGGCTGGTGTAGCTTAACGAGAGAGCTCTGAAAGCTCCAGTTTGATTCGGTCAAGCCTTTTTATAGTAAACAGCGCTTGCTTAGGGAACATTTCTAAAAGTCAGTTCACACACTTTCTAATTTTCTTCTCTGTGGGTGAAAAGTGGGGCAGTGTGCTAATTTGTGTTTGACTTGCCTCTCTAAAATGGGGCAAGGGGAGTTCGGCCTTACAGTCCATCATTTTAAGTACAGCCTGGCTAAAAAAGTGCATTTGTAAGTCTTATTGGTTATCAATATGAAAATGAATAATAGAGGACTACCCATCAGCAGCACAGGAGGGAACTGTGGATAAAAGATGGTCTTGGTGAGGAATGAGTTAAAATCAGCTGACTAAGATGTGTGGGGGGAGTCTGCACAGAGCAGAGAGGGGAAATGAAAGGATATTATGGGAGTAATAAGCACCAGTGCTGGTAGGGCTGGAGAAGTCACGTGCCTGAATTTAGGGCCAGTTCACATATCTCCCTCTGCTGCATCTTTGTAGACTGCAAAGCAAAAAAAGAAGAATGAGTGGGAGAGGAATGTGTATGTGTGTGAGTAAATGTGATATTAGAAGAATATGACGGACAGAAATTAATTAGAGTGACAGCTACAAGTAACAGAGCTTACCAGTTGCTGCTGATGAGGGTTTTTTCCCCATTTTGATCAGAAAAAATAGCATAATGTATCATATCTTTTCAAAACATCACCAATAAGGCAAGCTAAAGGAATCTGTGCACACTCCAACAGAAGCTGTACAAATGGATGTAAATATCCAGGAGGAAACTGATTCCTCAAAAGGGCACATAAAAGTTTCTATAGCTTATACAATAGATTTTTTTTTCTTTTTCTTTTCCTTTTTCTTTTTAGCTCTAAGCCTCGTTTCAAATGATTTTAAGACTGGTTACTTAATGTCCATTTTGATATCATAACAAATTAGGACATGACAGGGAGATCTAAAAGGCTATAACAAGAAAGATACAAGAAAATGCACGAACACTGCTAGAGAGAGGAGGATTTTACAGCGCCAGTAAAGAAATACTCCTAATGTGCTTCTACCGGGAGACGTGTGACGCTCCGTGAACCAGAGGGGCGGGTTTGTGGGCGTGTCCCGCTGGGGAGTGTCTGAGACGAGCCAATCGCGCGGCAGACCTGAGGTCAGTGGGCGTGGCTTAGACCGACCCAGCTGCTGCACGCTTTTGTTCAAATTCTGAAGTCAGTCTGGCGTGATCCGCTTCGCCTTTACGTTGCCTAACAGTTGCTCGCACAAGACGTTTGAGGAGACAACTCTTGTCAAATTCGACTCGTTTTTCAGTGTGAGCCCGAACTGCTGGCTGGGAGTACTGAGACACTTTTTATTTCTTTTATTTTCCGCTCGAAGTCAAATTGGACAAGCAGCTGGAGGACACCTGGAGGAAGAGATTTTTTTTTCTTCCCCTTGAATAATTGGACTGTGTTTGAGAACGACTGCTGTCATGTACAGTTAGTTAGACATTCTATGTTTTCATGACCAGAGAGGGGAGAGTAAGCTTATGTTTTCCTTCCTCCTCCTCGTTGGACATCTATGGAGAGGTACACTGGATCCTCTCACTCAGCTCCTGGACTCACTTGCGGCGTGATCGTTGAATCCACTGTCCTGGATAGCCCTAAACGACTCACTTAAACCTAATTTGAATGCCTTTGCAAGGAGTTTGCTGGTTTCTGTGCTGCAGGCAGGGCTTCAGTTTGCTGGGACGGGACTATGGGGAGAAAGAGGAGGAAGAGTCTTTTGAGTTGCGCAACAAGGAGGACTTGACTCCCAATGGACGGGTAAAAATTCTCCACCTGCACTATTTAATACTTGCTGAGCTCCAATGCCCTTAACAAACATGCCCCCGTTACACTAAATCTCTCTATTGACAAGAATACAGCTGCTTGCCTTTTGTTTTGCACATTACACTTGAAATTTGAGGCTGTTTAGACAGTTATACTTACAGACCTTGATTTGAAAATGATTACCTTTTGAAAAGTAAATATTGGAACTAGAAGGTGTGATAAGAAATGCAGCCTTTGCTCTTAAGATTGCACCTCTGAAATGAAAAACTGTATATTCTCACATGTGCATGCACTAATTATCTGCTAACTGGGGCACTGGGAAGTGAAAGTCTTTCAAAACAGTTCACATCAGGTTTGCATGGCTTTGGAGGCACACATGCTCTGATGCAAACTGTAAAACTCAAACTCAGTGAGTTTGAGCGGGTCTTGTGTATTTGGCTTACATCCACTCAATTGCAAATAAGACTGTGGCCTTGTCTCCTCTGTAATGTTAGTCATCTGATCAGGCAGAGAGAGTTCAGCATTGTCCACCCACTTGTGAGGGGGCATTGTTGCCTTGAAATGAGGTAGGCTTTTTCTGTAAAAGCCAGCATGTATCTGTTTATGTACAGTGTCTTGGAACAAGTCACCCTTAAATATGGATCAGGCCTTTGTGCTACTGCATAGATCTTTCTTTTAATGCAAACCTTTTGCTGTTTATTGAGCTGAACCAGCACTGTGTATGATTTGGCTTCTTTTTTTCCCCCTGCTGGGTTGAGGCTTTGCAAATGAGAGCAATAGCAACGTGCATATCCTGCTTTTCTGCCGATTGGCCCAGTGTTTGTTTGCAGCCATCCAGTACAACGGTACAGAGATTTGCATGGGAACGTTGGGAACGGATCAGTTTACAGTTTTTGGCTCAACAGAAGTTTAGCAGCAACCAACAACCTACAGATAAGAGCAACATCTGTTTCATAGCGCTTGGGGAGATGTCGGTTTTTTAGCACACCCAAACTAGCCCAGTGTGCCATCTGGCTGGCCATCGGTGGTAAGAGGAGCCTAACTATGCTCCATATCTGCAATCAATAGTCATTGGAACATGTCCCAATTGAAAGGCCGTATATAGGGAGCTCTTTTCCCTGTGTATTTTCTGGACAGTTCGGAGGACATTAAAACAAAGATCTCATAGTGTCTTTAGCTTAATGTTCATTGAATTGAAAATGATTTTCATGAACAACAAGAAGAATAGTAACTCTTAATTAATATAAAGAATACATATATTGTGTTATTTATACAATGTAGCCAACTTCAATCCTAAAACAGTAGATTCATTATTGACATCTTTGTTTATGTGAGCAGATGTGACAGAATAGTATTTGGAATAGGTAAAATCTGTGTTATTGAACTCATGAAAAAGTCTTATGGTGTTCAGTTTTGTAAGTCAGCAGCTTTCAGTGACTGGATTTTGGGTCCACTGAGCAGAGTGCTGTCAGAGAAGCAGTTGAAAGAGTCTGGTCTGACAAAATACTGTAAGAATAACAACCCACGTCAAGTTGCCTGTTATTACTTTGCATCATTTGTTCTCTGATTTGACACCGTGCTCTGTTGCTTTACCCTACAATTTGAATGCTTAAAAATCACAGAAAAACTTCAGAATGAGTCTAAACTGGAATGCTACTTGCATGAAATGCCATTAAACCGTGTTTGATGAGATGCGGATTTATTGGAAAATCTGATATTTTCAGCCATGAATTCTGTTCATATGATACCAATACATTCCCGACTCATTTCAGCTTTCAGTTAAAATTTCACAGACTGACTCAACTCCAAATTGTGCTCAAACTAAGAACAACTCTGCACCTTTTGGATTCTTGGGTATGGCAGCATACTCTTTGTCTCTGCCCTTCCTGAGAGTCAACCCGCTGTTTAGGCCCTTCCCTTTATTGATATAGGCCTGGAAATGTTCATGAATATAAATGGACTTATCTTGAGTCATAAAGTATTAGTCTGCATCTATTAATCTGTATGATAAATGTCCCTGTCGTCTTTCATGTGGCTTATCGGGTAAGTTCTTAATGGAAAGGACTGTTTTATTGACCATGGTAAATTGAAGGTGTTTTGTCAAGTAATCAAAGGAAGTAAGCCAATCTTTTTGCTCAGCAGGGCTCATTTCCTTATGATGAATGCACCCATATGTAATGGAGCTATTGATTATTGATTCCTTAATGCTCAGAATCAATTGGCCTTCTTGAGGAAATCCTGTTTCCTCTTGCGCCGCGTCGCTGGTTTATGCGGGACATCGCGAATTGGTGTTAATAGTTGATGCCTTGCCTGAAATCAACATAATGAATGAATAAAGATAAATAAATAAGGGGACATGGCTTGAAGCCTCCGAGCCAGCGTAATTCCCTGATTAGATCTAAGTCACCATAAATCATAGCACTCTGCAGAGCGCCTATTCTCAGAATAGCCAGATCTAATTTGGCTTGTCATTGTGTCAACAGAGAGCATTGGATGTAGGGTTAAAGATGGCCACAACGATTTCCAGGGAAAGCCCCATGGGACTAAGTTTCATTGTTTATTCAAAGTTTAGCATTTCAGCCCCCCCTCGCTTTGTGTATGGATGTGTTTCTTTTTCACTTTATAACACTGACATACTCCATTTAGTAGGCGTCTCTCCAGGGGTGACCACACTGACCCACAACTGGTGGAGTCTCCCGTCTTAAGACATCCAAAATCACCACAAGCTGCTTTGTTTTCCAGCGTGGTGCCAGAGGATTTCATGATGTGCGGCATCCACGGCACCCATGCCATAGGCGACGCGCTAACCTTCGCCCGGGCTCTCATTACTTTGGTCGGGACTATGAGTCAGCGCTGACGCTCGTGTAGCTCCGGCCCTGAGGAGCACAAGACCATGTCAGAATCTTTTCCCCTTCGTGTTTACAGTCCTTATTCAAAGAGGCTGCTCTTCAGCAGCTGCCCAAACAGTCGCGCCGAGCTGAATGCCTCCAGTGTTGGGACAGCTTGGCACTGATTTTTAGGACAGGACATCCGTCACTCGCGCTTCTTTCCGTGTTTTCTTTTTCAACTTTTACGCGTTACGTTTTATGTTAAATGCTAAGTCGCATTTACCAGTAAAGCTCCACCGCGGTGCGTGTGGACCCTGGCAGCTGGAGGAGCGCGTCCTGTGGCCTGGAACAGGCCTGGAACAGCCCTGGAAAAGGCCTGGAACAGGCCCTCTCGTTAACCGTCACTGCTGCCCTCTGCCTCCGCTGGTGTCACGGTACGCTGGTTTAGATTTGGTTTCCGTTGCGTCTCTGCCTCACCACCTCTAGGCCACACATCTGGTCTTCAGGCCGACACTAGCTGAGCCCAAGCATTTCCTCCCCCGGTTACTCAGACTCCCAGGAGAGCTGAGGGGAGAGAGAGGAGAGGAGATTGGGGAAAGCGAGAGCGGAAGCCGGCCTCGGAACGAACGCATCACGGCATCTTTCCCTTTTTCCCTCCGTGCTCTGCTGTAGTCTGGAGTGATTCATCCCCTGCCCGTCCAAAGGGAAATCTTTTGCCAAGGCTCCGCATCGCACGCTATCCTCATTCCTCATCCCACAGCCCATTAACTGCAGAAGAGGGCTGCTTTTCTGTACATTGTGTCACGTTTCCTGGAAAATTATTTAAAATATCTGAAAATGATCTACCTGCCTCGTTAGTTTATTGATCATCTCATCAGTTCAGAATATGAATATGATACACGGCTTGCCTGTTGCAGCAGGAGTACCACACATACTGTCCTCCACTCATAAGTCACTTAAGGAAACTTCAGTTATTCGTGCCCCCGCCCCCCTGGTTTGGCATTTACAGTACTTCCTCTGAGTTAAACATTAATGAAATTTCATTATCCATACCATAATCATTACCTAATATCCTTGGGAGTCCATCTGCTTCATAATTTTGAAACAAAGTCCTATAAATCTGCAGTTAATGTTTGTTTTGTTTCTTTGTTTTTTTTTTTTAATTTTGACATTTCTAAAAAAGAAGCTGTAGACTGCTTTTGCGGGGGCAAAGGCTATACTTAGGGATAGTTTGCCCAGTAGTAAAGTGTGGTGTGTGAACTGCGAGGGGGCCCAGAGCTGACCTGGATAGTGTTTCAGGTGGGCCAAGTTGAGCCGGGGGAAGCCACAGGAGCTGCCTCCAGGCTGTGGTTGACAGAGGCAGCACCCCGGGCCACGGGGACACAGAGTCCCGCTCTGCACACCAGGGAATCGGTCCAAACTGCGCACAGGCAAGCTCTGATGTCTGCTGGGGTTTTCCGAAGCTGGGGTAGGAATCTAGGGCCAGAGCTGTGTGAAAGGAAACGTCCTCTTCTATCTACTACTAAGCCGTGGAATGAAAAAGCTCATTGTTCAGCCTGTAAAATTTGATTTTGAATGTCTGCCGGTGTCACCCTCACTTAGTCTGTAGTGGCACTAACTTCGGAGTCCACTCAAGTCTAATTTCCCTCGATTTGTCCTGAATAACTGTTTGCTAATATGTGGTATTGATTGAGAACGGAGTGGCCATCACTTAATCCTCATCAATAGACAAACGGTTGTATTAAATGCAACGCTGGGTGTAAACAGCCTCATTTAGTGATGCCTCCCTGTCATATTTGCAGCATTTCTGCTCCAACTTTTGAGATTGAAGTCATAACAGGAACGGTCGCTTTCATCCTCTCTGCCCACAGGCTGATATTCTTTTGAGGTTAACCTTCAAAAAATGACCAATCCGACTTAAAACATTTCGGAGGTGTGAAGTTTGGGGTGCATGAGACTGTAACGTGAAAGCTCCCTCTGTTTCGAGCTCTTCCACTAAATTAGCCTGTCCTGCATGCCATATTTCTCTCCACCGGCTTACCCTTTGCATGTGAAAGCCAAGCATTACAGGAACAGAGCAACTATGTGCTGAGCCTGCCAGGAACAACTGCATGCTCTGCCATAACGTGGCAACTGAAGGCAAACCATTGAGGGATCACTTCAACCTGCGGATAGTTCTGAGGACAGACTACTGTTTGTGTTGTGCTATCATCTATTTACCCTTTTTCTCTTTCTTTTGTTTGCAGAGCGCGGCCGAGGTGATCGTTTCTCAGCCTACTTGTACAGCAAATGGAACAAATCGGTAAGGAAAGAAAAAGCAATTTCCTCCAATTTTTTTTTTAAGGAAGTTATAGTTCCCTATTTAACTGGAATACTTCCTCTGAGTGCTGGGGATTTCTGCATTTATTTCCAGGCAGTCATATCTGTCAGTGCTTGATTTTTCTCTTTAGCTGCAGCACTTCACGCTCGTTTAGCTTTTATGCGCTACTCTCTTCCCTTTTTAACTTCAGAGATAATCTCAGTTGTTGCAACAAAAGCCGTGCTTAACCAGCACTGTCGTGCCTCATCATTTTGTACAACTTCCACATCAATAGAGTATTTGAGGGTACAAAAGCTTTTCTCCCAAGTTGTTGGTCGGAGGAATTCGGTATGAGTTTCCCAGATAGCACAATTCCGATGGTCAAGTCATTGAAAAGTAATTGCTGGTGACAGCGAAAATGAGTGATTCACGGAGGCCACGATCCAGGCTATTGGTGCATAGCTGTGATCTCAGACAGTGATGTAGCCGGGCTCTGCTCCGTTCAATCTCTGGCATCGTGCCCTTATCGCCCCCCCGTTCCCCCACCACCGTTCCCTCATCCGCAATCGCTCCCGTACATCTGCCGACTCACAGGCAGTGAGTCACAAAGCGAGACTTGTCGGACCATCGCTCACCGCAAATGAATAGACCGGGGCCTTCAACAGCTCTCGACAAGAATAGAGCTGCCACGGGAAGTGGGAAGGTGAGCCGAGGAGGAGGGTTTCAGCTGCAGTCGCACGGGACGCCTCGTCTCCGGAGGCCTCGAGGGGAAGAAAAGGGAAGGGAAGAGGTTAAGACCGGCCGGCGTGACTCAGCCCTACATCAATAGCACTATCAGAGGAAGGTGTGGCTCAGATGTGCTGTTTTTTGTGCGTGTGTCGTTTTCTACAGAACAGTGGCAGTGGCCTTGGGCGACATGGCATAATTAACTGCAACTTTTGAAGGGAGTGTGTTAAGAGCCCGGCTTTAATCATCACGCAGAGTGCAGAGATTAGAGAGCGCGGCGCTTGGTCATTACCTGGCCAACGCTGGGGCACACCCAGAAGCTCTCTTGTGCTGGAAATATGACGAGCGAGGCCCTGAAACGCCGGCACCCAGCTATGCAGCAAACTGTTTTTCGTCGAAGTCTCGCGTAACAGGCAAAGCGTGTCTGGCTTACCGGGAACTTTCACTGAACTGCTGAAAGGAGCTCTTCAGGGGGTGGCCTTAATCTATACCGCGGAAAATGATCCACTGTTGTTAGTGATGAACCGAGGGGATTTATTTGAGTTAAGGAAGTAAGGCCATCAAGGCAATACTCAGACAATTAGTCATGTCTTTATGTGGTTTTGCAGCGATGTGGATCTTCCTGTGTCAGAGCGGAGTCGTGGCCACAGATATACGCCAGCTTGTATGCAGATACATAGTCAGTTAACAGTTATTGGACTGAACTGCCATCAGATGCTTTCTTTGTATCTTTTGCTGAAGAGGCTTCATGTTAAAAGCAAAAAGGGAAGAATATCTGTCACAGGCTGTGACAGATATTGACCCTTTAGTGACCCTCTAAAGCACATTGATTAAAAATTAAACAAAAAGAGAAGAGCAAGTCCTGAAAGTGCCTTCATTTAAAAAAAATCTGACAATAGACATGTTGATTAATAATTTAACTCTAAGCCTATGTAGCTACGCAGTCATTAAGCACTACAAATCAATATTCCAATATAGTGCTGTTGTGTTTTAACATCAGAAATGTAAACACTAATCTGTAAGTAGGCTTGTGATTAGTGATTTTTCTTTTTGTTTTCCCCTGGGTTTGAATGCCATTAAGGTGGCAGAGCGCTACACGCTTTTGGTTTTCCCTCTGAGCCTCTTCCGTCACAGGCCTTCAAACACAACGTGAAGGAGACGGACAGGTTTAGTCAGGCGGACAGAGTGACGTTGCTCAGGCACCAGAAACCTGCCCGCTCTCTCCTGCTGTGCTCAGACTCATCTTTAACTGTTGCAAAATTGCTTTACTCGACTTTCATCGCGCTCAAGCTCCTTCTCATTGCTCAAAGATAGCAAAGAATCAAAGATTAAAATGCAGATGTTGTCATTTGTTGGACTATTGCACCATGATGACTAACAGAGAACAGTGGGTAGGACTCATGTCAGAGAATGTATGTCTTGACGTGTGAGAGGGCGTGTATTCATGAAACAGGCGGGGGGTTGTTGTCGTGAAGTTAAAGACCAAGCCCCTGGTAACTGCGTGTCTACTCTCTCAACCCCACCATTCATCCCAAACTGGCATTGTTTGCTGGATAAAACGTGTACTATGTTTTCAGGTTTTTCATTTTCTCAGTGTTTCACAGTGAAAATGATTTCATCGAATCTAAAACCTCAGCTGTCCGGTATCATTAAATCTCCTGCCGACAACACGCACTTTGCCGGTCACAAACTTAGACTTCCTTTCACATACCCGTCGTCCTCTGGTCTAAAAACATGACTTTTTTTTTCTCCCCCCCCTCTCCCCTCTGCCCAGTCCAGAATTTCTTGGCAGTGGTCTTGACTAAGCAGTGTATTTTTAGCTGGGAGGTCATATAGGCCCAATGTTAATCACCACATTCCCATTTTCCCACCAGCCCAGCTTCAGCCAGAGGCCCATTCAGCCAGCCCATGCACCGTGGGGGAGGAGATAGGGACTGAAAAAGAGAGAGAGATCCATGTCTGCTGACAGACTCTTTGATTATTTGATGCTACGCATACATCCACTGTATTTGATTGAGGTTTATCTCATGAATTGGGATCAGTCCAAAAATAAACGTGTTGCAGTTCATGAGCGTTAAGGAGACCTGGACAGGACATCATACTATTCAGTGCCTTTTTTCTGTCTTAGCTGTTCACCAGTCAGAAAAATCCACGATGCCAACATACATTATGTGCAACACATTACGCATAACCCTAGAATACTTTTGCATGGGTCGTTTTCAAGACCCGCTTTGTATGCAGGGACATGTTTTCACCGCGGTCACCGAGGCCCAACAGCAAGGACGCCACTTTTCTAACTTTAATTAGTGTCTCAAAATCGTAATTAGACCCCAGATTGAAATCAATTACTCATCACTAGCTACCACCAGACTGAGGCTGAGGGTCACAAACTCATCAACCCGCCGTGCCACTCTCGCTACATGATTTAAGTGTGTCACTGTCACTGTCGCTGTGAAAAATGTGCTCATTAGCTGCCATGACCTATTTGCAGTATGTAGGAACGGCTCATATGCTGTTGATTTAAGCCGATCCATACTTCTGCAAATAAAGCTGTTCACTCAATGTCAATATCATGGTAAACGCACGGAAACCTCCCGTAACTCTCACGCTTAGAGCAGGTCGCGGAGTGAAACAAACATAGCAATATGAATATTGATACTTTCGGTGTGACGATTGGTATGTCAGTTTTGGTGAAGAGCTCCAGAAAAATGTCTCTGATCCAGTAAATCCCTCAAGAGGGACTCAAGAAAGAATACAAATTTTGTTTCTAAATTCAGTTTGCAAAAAATCCCTTCCAGCCAATTGACAACGTGACGTCTTCCACTGGAATCTTTCATACAAATTAATAATGCATTATAACTTTAGAATATTGAAGGCTGTTGTGATGCATTGCAAGTTATTGAGTCGGGACATAGGTTGGAAAAGTTAACTAAGAGTTCAGTTTTCAGTGTCATTTCAGTTTGATTCCATTTTTGGGGGGGGTGCTGTTGGTCAGTCATTGCGGGAGCTTTGTGTCAACAGATGTGCTCTTCCCTTTTCTAATGGGAAATGTCTTAGTGAGTTTTGGTTTAGTTTATCGTGAATATTTTCCATTAACCACGTCATAGGCCAGCATCCTAAACCAGCAGGGTTACGGCTCCAGTCCATCTTCTTCCACCCCCGAACATGCTCCATTTATTTATACATAAAATCTGTTTTTCCCCCATTAAAAAAAAAAAGTTAAGTCTTTTTTTTTGTCGATGTGACCGTACGTCTGTAAAACTAAAAAGAGCTGAGAACGCTCAGGCTGATAACACTAAGTGCTTTATTTGATGTCATGAACTGCATGTAATGATATGGAGTTTAACAGGGATGGCTGAATGTTTATTGAACTGCTCCCCTGGCCGTCAGCTGAATTCTACTACATTGCTGGGCCTCAGTGGCCCAACAGCGTGCACCATACATCCTCCCATGTCTGTGCAGCGGACATTAGCAGAGAGACAGGATGCTGCTCTGTGTGTTTAGATCGATCATACGATAAGATCTCTGTGGCTGCGTGCATATCTTGCCAATCTTTTTTTTCCCGTTTCTTTTTCTGTTTTTTTTTCTCCATGATCTTTCCCTCATACCTCATGTACCATCTGGCAGCATATTGTCTGATCTCGAACAACATTTCTGTTTCCCTTGTTGCAGTGTAAGAACTATCTTGTTTTGGTTTAATTTGTATTTTTTAAAGAGACCCACATAATGTGCTGGTCTGAAGTTGGAATGTCCTAATTTTCAGCACATTTCCAGTTTAACAGATGTGTAGTGTGACATCAAATGATGCCTCTGTTGCTAAGAGCATATATACCTGGAGGGGAGGTTTAGCTAGAGAGAGAAAGAGAGAGAGAGAGGGAGAGAAAAAGGGGGGGGGGTTCTGTGGATGTGCACTTACTCTATTCTTCGGGCTGTCTAATCCCCATATCAAATTGTTTCCTGCACTCCACAGGAAGTTGCCCACTAAAGGCCCCACCGTCACGGCCTCTGCTGAGGCTTCTGGGAATGTGGGGGTGGTAGTATTGCAGGGGGCTGTTGGAGGTTGTGGGGCTGCTGGACAGCTGTGTAGATCCAAAGCTACCACATCAATTATGCTCCAGCATTTGCCTAAAGCTGTAAAACATGTCCTCTTTTTTTCCAGCCTTCTTTTATTTCGTTTCACCGCAGATTGCTCTTAAAAATTCGACTCATATAGTGCAAAGTGATCATTTTATTGAAGAATGCTTCCTGCTTGTTTTATGTTTTTTTAACTTTTACCATCGCAAATTGCTTTAAAAAGCATTTTAATCATGTCAATGAAACACTTTTGCTCAGTAACCAAAAAGAACAGACTGTCCAAGTGCTCACTTGTCTACATTTCTTCTGTAATTTATTCTAACCTATCATTCATACAACATTATGCGATTTTGTCTTTTCAACTGCTGTTTGAACAGGACTACTTTTGGTGATTTTCTTGGTCAAGGCAATAGCAATAGCCAATAGAAAAACGTTTAGTTTAAAGGTCAAACATTCTGTGTTTCCAAAAGTTAAATCTGTATTTATTTTCTTATGGCTGCTCTTCCTTCTCTACTTATCCCGGCCCTCCCAAAATGCAGTAACTTAAAAACATTTTAACACTGAAGTTTGGAGAAGAGTCTGACTTCTCAGCATGCAGGTTTCTTGATTCCTTAAAAGATCTCAGCCTTTCGACCCAGTCTAAGTTTTGTTTTGATACCCCCCTGCCCCCTAATGGGGAGAAAAAATGGCTGGAGGGACCAAACTGTTGTACCAGGTTGTAAACATGTTTATTTCTGCTTGAGAATTTTAACATGGGGCAGACTCTTGTAATCAGCTTTCAGTGGTCCGTCAAGGAATTGAAAATTTGTTGATTGTTACTCCTCTCCAGTGGAGGATGCTTTGCTCTAACATGGGTGTAAAAATTGCAGCAGTCGCACACATTAATCTATGATCTTCAACGCTGATATGATCTATGTATACATTCAGCCTACAGCCCGTCAGGCTGCTGTCTGAGTGAGTGGCTCTGATGTGTAGCGGGGGGGGGTTATTAACAACCCAAAATAAGTGATGTCCTCATATTTCTGAGTTTATTTTAAAGCATTTAGGTAGGGTCATCACATGCAGAGGTTCCCCGCAAGCAGGCTTAGTTATAGAGCGTGACTCGGTATAAAGTGACATACTGCTGAATATCTCTGCCCCATGCATCCTGGTGATTCTTCGGACCAATTTATACACCCGTACCGAAAAGTGGCCCAGCATCTAGAGTTTCACTGTCTGAATACAGGATTAAATTAGAAGTGCCGGCTAGTTACGATCAGCGGCTGCAAGTCAACGTCAGAAAACGCAGACGGCGCAGTTTGAGAGGCTGTGTCCCCGGGGTCAACCAGAAAACCTCAGAGACCGGCTTTAGAGTGCGCAGAAGGAAAGGAAATGGTTTCCGCCGTCACGTAAGCTGAGTCAAAGTAGATAAGGCTATATGGAGACTTATCGATTAGCGCTGCCTTCCGTGAGGGGGAACCTCCTGGAAGTGTCGGATCAATAGGTGTATAAATCATCTGATGAAGGCATAAGTAACCCTGGGAGGTGGGACGTGATTCGTTCCTGCTGCAGTGATCCCAGGAGGACTGGAGGAACAGGAAGGAGAGAGTTTTTTTTTTTTGTCACTTGTACTTCACATGCTACTCAGAGCCAGGAAATAGAGAAAATATACAAGTAATTGCACAAATAAACGAGGAGGGATAAAAACCGCTAAAACAATCTATCAGACTGGAAACTGGCCTTGGCCTGCCATGGCAAGTATTAATTGGTCCTCCATATTACTTGACCAGATGCTCAGTTGCCACTGCATTTGGAAGTAGCCACATAGCGCGTTGATGGCGGGACATTAACGAGAGAGAGAGGGAAAGAAAGAAGGAAAGAAAGAACAGCACTTCTGCAGATTTACAGATGTTTTTGATGTTTATGGTTTTAACTATCCAAAGACGTTGACCTCTTGAACCCGCCGCCTTCCACTGACCGACATGAGCCGGCTGGCCGGGAGTCAGGCCGGCGTCGGCCTGTCACGTTTATTTTCAGTCGCCTGCTCAGCTCGCCAGCCAGAGTGATAAAAGAGAGACGAGCTGTCCACAGTGGCGTGGCATGCGTCCGTGCGTGTTTGCGGGCCCGCGTGCTGCTAGGGAGAGAAGGTGGGCAAACGCTGGAGGGCAGATATTTGTGGAACTTCTTCCAGTCCCCCGCGAGTGACCCCCGGCTTAAGAGAGGGTGGTAGTTGGCCAAGAGTTGCATAGTGACGAGGGTCAAAGCCAACGGGGTTTCTATGAGCCAATTACAGTAGCTATCCAGCGGGGAAGGGGGAATCCAGAGGAAGACTGGAGTTGAGGGGGGAAGCGGGGTTATTCACATTCTCTCTCTGCTCTTGCACACAGGCACCCGGTGTCTCAGCCTTCTGATGAGATGAAGAGCCTGATCATTGAGAAGAATAAGATTGTAATGGAGGAAGAGCCCGAACTGCTGGTAAAAGGTGAGTCCGACTCTCAAAACAAATCCAATTACTCACCTCCTTCCCGCTTTGCTCGGCCACGCTGATCTCCTCGCTAAGTATGATATATTTTTCATGAGCCTAATTGTCTCCTGTCGCAGCTCCACTCTGCCTGCAGCCTTTTTATGACAACATGTGGCCCACAGCTGCCCCCCCCCCCCACCTCTCCCAATTCTCCAGCCTCGAATCCCTCCTCCTGTAGCTACTAGCTTCAGGAGCCCTGTCTAGCATGTCTAATGCTTTTGAGGAATGAGCTCACGAGATATTTCTGTGCAGATTTGTTTTCTCTTTCCTCTTTTTGGCCGACCAAAAAGGAGCAGCAAAGGCCGGTGTTTAGATATGTAGGGTACTGCTTGGAATGGGGACAGTCAGATTGCCTAATTCTGACAACAGTTGCCATGTAGCCTCGCTCGCTGCTCTCCCTGGATCCCCACAAGAAGACAAGACCTTCTTTCTTTTCATTTTCAGCATCTGCACACCATCATTCTTCACTTCACTTCTTTACAGTCTAAGGGGCACCGAGGAGTTTTAGATGATTCTTTTTTTTTCCATTAGACTGTGTTGAACACTGCTTCCACTAGATTTTTGACATTTTTTCCCACTGTGTAGGTTTTTTTTTTTGCTTGTTTCTTTTTATTTCAGCAGAGCAGCCTGAGGCTAAATGGAGTGAACATTGCCCCGGTATCTTAAATAGGCCACAGACTTTGCAGATATAGACAGTTGATGTGAGGATGAATTGTAAAACCCATGAAGTGTAGACAGAAAGAGATGTTGACATTGGTTTATTGACATACCTTTGTTGATTTACAGTTAAAATTACCCCTCATGTGATGCGCAGCATGGCATGCTCCAGTAAACTGTCTGGATATGTCTGAGCCTAAAGGGGAAACGGTTTAGTGCATTGGCTGTGTGCGGACCTGGATTTCAGGTTCAATGTATGATCCGCATTGTTTTTCTAAAGTAACATGGAATATTTCAGTCAAAATAGATAAAAAAATAAACACACACGAGCCAGTTCAGAGAAATTGGCACACATTGACATCTTTTGACATCATCTTCGATTTATAAACTGCACTGCAAGGTTTTAGAGCCCCATCCAG
This sequence comes from Menidia menidia, assembly GCA_907169785.1. NCBI lineage: Eukaryota > Metazoa > Chordata > Actinopteri > Atheriniformes > Atherinopsidae > Menidia > Menidia menidia. Next base: position 13,240,523 of record CAJRST010008890.1, on the reverse strand, counting down.
GTTCTTTGGCTTCCATTGTAGAGCTCAGTGTTCAGGGAAACAAAATGTTTTCCTGGCTCTTCGATTATTGTGATATTCCTCTGAGAGTGTGATGAAATGCCCGTAGAAAGTACAGCTAACCTTTTTTTTTTTATGGGCCATAAATAAGTTTAAAGGTACACACTATTTAAAGAGGTGTACTTATGTATTTAATGATTATATTTCATCATATTATTATTTAGGTTTTGATTTGAGGTACTGAATCAGTTTTGAGTGAGTGAAAAGAGACTAGCAGTAAAATGTGGAAATCCATAGATTGTTTTCTCAATCCGTGTTTGAGGGGGCAGGGCACTGAGGGGTTAAGGGTCACAAATGAAACAAATTAAGGGTGAGTTGTGGCCCCCCAGGGGACACATTAGTTGGCTACAGAGATGGGATCCAGATGGAAAACCACGGGAGGGGTCTGGGGATTCCACTGCTCTTTCTCTCTAACTCCATCCTTCTTCACCTTTTCTTATCACACTGATTGAAATTCCCCCAAAAGAGCATCTGCGGGACATCCTGTGTCTGTGACAGAGGTGTCAGGGTGGCAGTGGTGGCCCTCTCTCCATGTCCTCTTCCAGACAGCCTGTCTGCCTCCACTGTCCCGCATCCAGTGTGTCCAGTGAGAGCTCAACCCTACTTACCTCATGATTTTTATTTATCCACTTCACATTGGGTTTTGATACTGACCCCTTTGATGTGGTGTTAAGTACCTCCAGGGTTTTTTTTTTTTCCCTCGGGCTATATTGGGGGCTTTATGGTAGGTTTTAAACTGCCACTTACATCATATAGAAGTATAACAGGAAACGTAGACCGAGAGGTTTAGCTCTCACTTTATTTTTACTTTTGAGCAGTGGGGTATGCGCTCTCCTTGGGAAAACCGCTCTGAGGCAGGGCTACAAATGGGGTTAGAAGAGACATTTGGCCGGTGAAGGTAAATGGGAAGAGAGGGGGAGAGCAAGGGGAAGAAAGATGCGGGTGAAATGACTGCTTTCTGTCAGGTGGCACGCAGCTTTGCTAACCACAGAGGAAGTTGTGATGCTGTCATGTGGCCATTACCATTTTCAGTGGGTCTGAGGCAGAATGTATGATACGTAATTGTTCCTTAAAATCTATTTTCACAAGGACTGCACACACACACACACACACACACACACACACACACACACACACACACACACACACAGTCCAGAAGTGACCCAACAGTACTATCAGTTCTCATAAGTTGTCCTGTCTGTTTGTGTACAGGAGGCATTTGGGAAGCGCTCTGCCAAACGACCATATTTATCTACTTTGAGATTAAATACATATTAGGAACAATTTGCACACATAGCTAAGGGGGGAAAGTTCATTGTTTGGGAGCAGCGGATCTGGGCTGTTGCAATCTTTCTAAACCCTCAGAAACGTTGGAGCACAACAGGCGTGCACTGTAAAGACAGGCCTGGCAAGAACAGAATGCATGCCTATGAGCATGCCTGTCTTATTCTCTTCATCTTTCTGTTGCAATGCTCCGGTGTTCTTCTTTTCTTACTTTGTCAAACTGAAAAGCGGTCATTCTGTTGGCTGCATGCAGCACTTAATTCCTCTGCTATTAGCTGACTGTATTTTTATCCCCTAGTATTTACCCCAACAAAGCAGGCGCACACAGACTGTAGCAAACTATGGAGAATTACAGGCCTTGGGGATTATTCTTGGTGAATACATGGCTTGGCAGTTCTGCTTTAGTAGTTCCTCAGTTTACCTTTATCTGCTGTCCAAATGCCTCTTTTTCCAAAATATGTGATGAAGCAATGGTGATAAATTGATATTTAGTGTGTTTCAGGTCGACAACATGATTATTTAAGAGGCACCACATGACAAAAAATATGTTTACTGTCAAATATTATGGCTGAAGTCTAAGTGGGCAACCTGTTTCTTCATTTTGTAGCTGAGTTGATGCTGGTGTGTATTCTGTTGAAGGTTGGCTCCTAAGGGAGGTGCGAGGCAACTGGATCAAGCAGCGCCGGTACTGGTTTGTGCTGAGCCAGGACTCCCTTGACTACTATAGCGGACCAGAGAAAGGCGCCCGGCGGCTGGGCACATTGGTTCTCACCAACCTCTGCTCCGTCATTTGGCCAGACAAGCAAACATACAAGGAGACAGGTAAGCAAACAACAGGCACGCACACACACAGTGACAAAGCGCCGCAGTCAGAGTTATGTATTCTTTCCCTTCATTTCTGTAGAGCTTAGTCACACTTCTGTTAATTCTCCATTTGGTACGGGGATCGTTGTCATTGGGGATTTTTTTTGTGTGTGTATTTTGTTTTTTTATTCTGGTAGGAAACATTGTGAGATCCACTTTTGCTTTCTGTAAGTGCTGGATTTCTGAGTAAGTTTGGGAAGTCCCAGATGTGTTTTGTCCAAAAGCACAGCTAAAGGTTGGTCTGGAAACCTCGCATCTGAGTAATAAGCCCGGGCATCTCCCTTCCCCTTATGGAGGAATGAAATAAAATGGTTTAAAGATTGAAGAGGAAAGCCTTTTGTGTGTGGGTAAAGACTTAATCTGAGTCTCTGCCTTTCTCAAACGCTTTGTCTGTCTGCCTGTCCGTCAATGGAGGGGATTATGTCCTGCTGACTTCTCCAAACCACTTAAAATGCCCAAACTGTTGTATCAATCCAAACCCAAACATAGTTCTTTCTAACTCAATATACTGAGGGAATTTTGGGGACAGAAGTGCACTTTCAACAGTGGCTTTGTCACAAGCTCCATTGGTAGTTTCACTACTGAATAGTTTTGTGTTCCCCCTAAACCACTGAGAAATTTGTCATGTAAGAGTTGCATGAAATCTGTACTTCCTTGTTTTTTTTTTTGTATGGTTGTAACCAAAACACACCAGTTCCCTAAAAGCGCTGTATTTGTAACGCCATTCAGCAGTTTTCATTTAAGGCCACCAAACAATGCTAATAAAAGTAAATGCTCATATCTGTAGTGAAACTTCGTAATTCTGGGTTTGTAGAGCTTTAATAAAGAATGATGTGGTTCCAAGTCACGTAACAGGAAAGCCTGATAACAGCCGTGGGACCGCAGATCAAGCCAGGCTGCATGGGGTATGTCTAATACTTCCTCTGCAGAAGTAGTCAAGCCTTTCTTTCTCTTTTATTTATATTGTCCGGTTGGGGAGGGGGGGGGGGGGGGGACGCTTGTGCCTTAACACCTCTGCAGAATAATGAATAATGGGTTTGGTTTGGCTTGGCTTGATGTTCTTCTCAAACTGACCTCTGATCCTCAGTGAAAATTGAGAGAGGAAGTCAGGGAGAGGGAGTTGTGTATTACATGCGAGGACATTTAGTCATTTTCCCTTCCTATTAATTTAAATTACACTGGAAGATCAGGCCCAACCGGAATAACCAGTGCCAGCCCGAAAGTTTTATTTTTGTTTTGTTTTCCAGGTTACTGGAGCATTACAGTTTATGGACGGAAACACTGCTATAGACTGTACACAAAGCACTTCAATGAAGCTGTACATTGGGCGTGCGCCATCCAGAAAATCATCGATACCAAATCCCCCGTGGAAACGCCAACACAGCTGCTGATACGAGACATCGAGGTGGGGCACACAGCACAAGCAAACGTCGACACACAGTGGTGGCCTGTGATAAGATCCACCAAACACAAACAGCCGTCAGACTACATGTCATTCCCCCACTCGGTTACCGTGGAAACCACACGACCACACGGGGCAGGGAGTCCAAAGTTTATTCTGCTAGCATTTCTCTTTTCGAATGACCTCATCTTTTTCTATCACACCACAACTGGACAGAAGATGAAAACACAGAGGTCAAGATAAAGGTGTTTCCAGACATGTAGCGCTCAGGAAAATGGCTTTTGAAAAGATGCTTTTCCTGAAAACCTGAGTGTGATTGTAAGAGAAAAGCTATATTTTTAGACCAGGAGTTGCCAGAGAACACGGCATACTGGAATCTCTTTGAGCAGACAAATGCCTCGTCCTGCATGAGTCCGACCTAGGGGTGAAGACGGGGGCATTTTTTGGCAGAGGAAGTGCAAGAGGGCGAGAAGCAGCAGGACCTGATAAGCAGTCCTTTGCCTGGCCTCCTGTCTCAGTAATCTCCCAACGAGAGTCTCTAATCTCTAAGAAAGTGCTTAATCTGCTTGCCTCCGTCTACCCCTGTCTGCTTTGCCAAGAGGGGCCAAGCTTGAATTTTGGAGGACCAGAAAAAGCACGCTCTTTTATAGGCATTTCATTCATTTATGTGAGTTTGCCAAAAGTTGGCATAATTCTATGGCGTTCTAAAGCAGCTATGGAGGGTGTTGTAAGTGTGAATTTCCCCCCGCAGACTGTGGTGAATGAGTCATCCGGTCCCCTAAGTGCTTAGCCTTTTCCTGGCAGAACCCAAGGACATCGGTCCAGGTGGCCAGACTAACTTATCAGTAACTAATCAGGTCATTTATAAACAATAGGGGAAAAAAAGGGGGAAAAAGTAAGGTTGGCTCTAATGAACACAGTAAATCTCCTACTGTCTTCAAATTGTATTGAATCAGCCTTTCAGCTGAACTATGTAAGTTTTGTGGTCAAGAATAAGCACAGTGAAATGGTACAGCTGTAGTATTTGGACTTTTATAATCTGGGAGTTGGGTTTTTTATAAAATTTCTCCCTGGAGATCAATAAAGAATATATTCAATTTTAGTGAAAAGGAGAAATTGTCATTCAGGTTACCAATTTGCTTTAGTATCTTATTTGCCATGTTGATGTGCATAGAGGTATGTCTTTTAGCTCTAGAAGAGACTAATGAGTATGTCTAAAAAATATATTTAAAAATCAAACGGGTAATGTCGCTCAAAGAGACTACTTTTCCGTCTGACCTGTATTGGTGTAATCTGGTTTAGTTGAGACTGTCCACAGGGCAGCGTCTCATCCTCACAGCCCCAGTGGACGAGCCCGTTACCAAGGCACACCAAACAGTCCAGGGGAATGTGTCAACCTTGTCCCACTAAGGAAATGGAAAGCTGGCCGGTCTCGTATCCAGAGAGAAAGGGTGGCAGGGTTGGAGGAGCTGCCGAGTCAGGAGAGAGCCAGAGCAGTGGCAACGTTACTAATGAGCAACAGGTGCTAGGGGGCAATAGCATGGAAGCCATCTGCACTGCTGGAAGGCATCTATCCACATAAGCAGGGAAAGACAGACACGCACGCACAGCAAACTCATTGACACCGGTGAATAAAATATAACGTGTCAGTCGCGCTAGCGTGCTTTGCTGGGTCATCACTTAACCTTCCTGCTGCTTTGAAAGTTGCCAGGACTGAATCGTGACCCCCCCGGTCGATTTGACCTTGGTCACCCCCAGACAGACAAACACACAAGCGCCCAATCAGTGCACCAGACTCCGTCAGGACGACTGGAGGCACGCAGAAGGAAGATGAGATTTGTTTCACCGTGTTGATTTATCCCGTTTGTGCGCACAGGAAAATAAGTTCAACCCTGAGGTGGTGGAGCACATCTACCAACACAACCCCATCCTTAAATACACCCAGGGTCCCCTTTATGCTCCTCTGTTGCCCTTCCCGTACGGCAGTCTAGAGCACACATGTAAGTACTTAAGTTTTTATGTCAGACACGATAAACTACACATGAAGTTATAGTGAAAAAATACAGTGATGCTTGATTCTAAAGTACCGTAACTTGGTGTTGAGTGCATGTGTCTTCACAAAAATGTATTAAATTTGGTTTCAATGAGGTAAAAAAACAAAACAGAAATTGTAAGAACCCGTGCTGTTTTCTCCCTCAGACCACAGCGGGAAAGGCTACGGCTCGGTGCGCGAGGAGGCCGTGAAGCTCTTCAACTGCCTGCAGCAGCTGGAGGCGACGCGGGAGCCGGTTCCCATCATCCAGGGCGTGCTGCAGACCTGCCTGGACCTGCGGCCCCTCCGCGACGAGGTCTACTGCCAGCTGGTGAAGCAGACCAGCTACACGCCTTCGCCGTACACGGCGGCGCATCTCCGTTACTGGCAGCTCCTCACCTGCATGAGCTGCACCTTCCTGCCCGGGCCCACAGTGCTCAAATACCTGCGATTCCACCTTAAGAGGTGAGGCTCTCGCACAGTTAACATCCCTTTGTTTTCTTTAGCTTCAATGGAGGAAGACCTGTTCAATTACATCTCAGTGTATCTGCTGTGTGACTTGCAAACAAGCAAGAATGTTCTTTAAAATCTAAAACTAGATTATTTATTTTCCCTCCTCTGAGTCTATGGTGAGTGCAGCATTTCTGGGTGGATTCTCTCATGTTGATTTGAAAACAAATCAATCTTCCTAACTGCAGAAAGCTGTTCTTGTCCTCTGACAGTTGTAATTAAAACTGAAAAACATGGGATTTCCTTGTTTTTTTCTGGCTGTGATTTGTTCCTGTGGGAAACTTGACATGTGGAAGTCAGGTGGAAGTCAAGTTGAGTACCCACCAGTGTTGACAGTCTGAGGCAATGGTTTGCTTGAATATGTTCGATAGTTTTTCTCTCTATATATATTTTTGTTCTTTAACAATGATTTAACATGAGTGAGTTGAGACATGCATATGGCTCCACACAAAGAGACCTGAAGTGAGAGGTATGGCTGGGAGATGAAACCGGGGCAGTTGTGGTGATGAGCGGCAGTGAGATTGTGCAGTTTGCACAACGCCAGGCGCCACTGTCTTTAACCACCCGTTCAGATATAGTAGCTGATTTGCCTGCACATTGTTAACATGTTCCACCAGACGTATTCAGTGTTTGAGAGCTGGATTTGCAGGTCTGAATTAGCCCCTCTGTCAGGCATAGTAATCTCAAATTGTTAGCAGTGCTAATCCCCCCCGCTCTAAATTTTCTCTGCGATGCCATGCCATCAAACCACTACAGTTTTCTATCTATATTTCTGTACTGGGAATCGCCCTCTAGCTAATAGAAGAATTGCATGCAATGGCAATTCATAATAACACTGAGGAACTTGCTGGCTCTGTGTTTTGATATGTCTCACTGTCGCTCTCACGCACTTTCTCTCTCAGTGGATCAGCGCTAAGGCTGCAGCTGGGCAGAGCTAAGACTGGAGCTGGGCAGTGGGCCCAAAAGCACTCCTCCCTCACTCCCCCAGTGCCCTGAGAAACCCCCGGGGAATGTCTGCTGTCAGAGAAAAGGCCAGAAGAGGGAAAGCAGAGGAGAAGGAGGGGGGCAAGCAAGCAGGAAATGGCAGAAAGGGCCAAAGAGAGGAGAGTATAGGAAGAATCGCAGGGATTCAGTGGAACATTCCTGATTATGTTTCAGCAGGACAAATCTCACCCTGTGGTCATTTAGTTATGAGATAGCAGGACAGTGAAGTAAACGAGTGGGCTTTTTTCTTTTTTTTTTCTCCGTCTGGCAAATTATCCTGGTGTCTCTGTCTTTCCTTTGTGTTTTGTATTTTAAGACGAACATTTGAGTGTAATTGCTTCCTTCCTGTTTGTCCGTCTGTGTTTACGCAGGGCTGAGACCATAACTCTGCCAGGCTGTATTTCACACCTTCCACACACACAAAGTCTGTGAGACTTCAGGCTCTATTTGAAGTGTGCTGTCTTTGCCTTTGTGTCCTTTCTTTTGCATTAAAAAAAGCATATGCACACACACACACACACTCTCCTCTCCTGGACGCTTCACCGGGAGGAAGTGACAGGTCACTTCGGTTCACAGGAGCGGAAACACCTTTTCCTGTTTCATGCACTACCCAAAGTCAAACATGTTTTCTTTGCCATTTTCTTTTTCTTTGAAGGATTTCGGGATGTTGAGACTATTAAGTCCTTAACAGCTAAAGTGCGAGCGTTTGTCAGTGCTCGCCTCATTGACTTTTTAGCATTGCCAACCCAAAGAAAAATAAAGAATGGAGCTGAATCATAAAGGATGACGCAAAGTAGCAAGATTGTCGCATTACACCGACAGAATATGAGCCACGAGCAACATCACCAGCATTAACAAATTCTCTCTTTTTAGTACTAACATTTTTTTTTGTTTAAATGTCATATTAAAAGCTTTAACAGACACACACACACTCAGGTCATTTTCTAACACTTTTTCCTCTTTCTTCTAGGATCCAGAGCCAGAGTCCTGAGTCTGAGATGGATAACTATGCGTCATTCATCAGCGAGGCTTTGGAGAAAACCAAGTGTCGGGAGTGTGTGCCATCCTGGGAGGAAATCCAGATGTTGATGAACCGTCAGGAGATGCTGTGCACTGTGCACTACCCTGGCCCCGGGTCCTGCCAGCTCTACATCAGCTCACATACAACCGCCAATGAGGTTTTGGAGCCTTTTTTTTTTTGCTTTCTTCTTGGCCACTTTACTTTTTTTCGTCTTTCATGTTCCAGTTAAAATTGGAAGCCAGACAGCTGAATTTCCACCTCTTTTCTCTTTGAATTTGTACGACCATCTGTCTTTTTCATCCTTTTTTCTTTTTAACCCGCTGTTTTGCCCCTGTTCAGGTTGTTCGAAGGATGCAAGAGAAGCTGGGTCTGCAGGAGAGCAAAAACACCTTTGCTCTGTATGAGCAGAACGCGCTGTGGGAGCAGCCAGTGGTTGGAAGCGCTCTGATCGCAGACATCCTGACCAGGTTTGAAGAGTGATTCACATTTTTTCCTGTAAAACAGAACCGACAGTGTAAGGAAGTCAGACACAATAAAACACGCAGCCGGGCACGCTATCAAAATAACCAAAAGGCTCCCAGAAATCCCAACTATTTGCCACTCGTTAGAGGAGCGCTGACGGAGTCATAGCAGAATGTGTGTATGTTTGCTCGTCCTGTCCAAATTCCACGCCTGACGTTATCCAGTATCCGTCATATTTGGTGTCTTCGCTCGGCCTAGGTGACCAAACACGACACTGTGCCGGGAAACGGGACTTGTGTCATAATGCCCGTAAGCAAAACCAGACAGCCGCCAGATAACAAAGCTGATGTCATTTATTTCCTCAAGCCAGTTTCAAACGAGACCGTTAGGAATCCATCTAGAATAGTATGGAATCTTGTTTTTTTGTGATTGTTTTAACAAGCGTTGGCGTCTCTGTCCTTGCATGTTGATTGATGGGGTAAACATCGACCTCCCAGGTTACTGAACAGCAGTATTACACATTCAACAGGCACTATCTCGTAATAGATTAACAGGAAGTCTTAAGATTTTTTCTTTTTTTTTTTTTACATTAGATTATCTTTCTTTGACCTACTTGTAACCCTTTGTGTCCCTTCTCTGTGCAGTTTCACCACCAAAGAGTCGGAGTCAAAATCCCAGTGGAAACTGTGTTTCAAGCTCTACTGCCTGATGGATGCTGACAGCATATCGGTGGACAGCATTGAGTATTTATTCCTCTTTGAGCAGGTAATGAAGCAGAACATAAGTCAGCAAAAGACGATATCCTCCAAAGTCTTTGCTATGAGTGACCACTGCCGCGCTGATAATAATGAGGCGTCTTTTATTGTCCTGCGGTGATTCATTCCTCCAATTTCATGGAGTTATTGGTGTTCTTGCAGAACAATCTGCAGTCACAGCCAGTAATCGAATGCACCATGATTGCAATAAAATGTGCTGCATAAAAAGCGTGACTAAGAGCACTGGCTGGATTGCAAAAGGGGGCAAAAGTCAGCTATGACTGGGTTCATTATGGCATTTTCCGGAGCACTCCTATAAAAGACGTTATGAGACAAATATAACAGGGTGAGGTAAAAACGGACTGATATTATTCACAAACTGTGCCCTGTTTTTCCTCCCCCCCCTCTGTTTCCTGGTCCCGACACGTCCGCCCGCAGTGCCACGAGATGGTGGTGCGCGGTCAGCTGCCGGCCTGCGAGGAGGACCTGCAGGCGCTGGCCGCCCTGAGGCTCCAGTGCCTGATGGGGGACTTCAGCACGCTGGCCCCCTGCCCGCCCCTGGACGAGCTCTTCCCGGGCCACATGCTGGAAACCCGGGTGCTCATGTCCATCTCCGCCCCGCAGGCCGCGCCCCCCTGCCAGGTGGCCGCCCAGGGCTGTCCCGCCGCGCAGCTCTTCCCCTCGGGCCTCCTGGCGGGGACGCTGTGGAGCCACACGGCCACGGCGGCCCACAAGCAGAAGGTGGAGCAGGACCTGCGCCTGCGCAGCCGGCTGAAGGAGGAGGCGGCCGCCGTCATGGCGTCCATCCTGGAGCGCTGGAAAGGCCTGGCGGGCTACAGTCGGAGCGACGGCATGGCTGCCTACCTCACAATCGCGCGCCAGTGGTCGGGCTTTGGATGCACTCTTTACGAGGTGGACTTTTATATCGTGAGTATTTAAAGCCAAGGGCCCGTTTCTCCGTCCCGCCCCCCATCTCGAGGGCCGCCGCCGGGGTCGTGGAGAATTCTGCCCTGCTCTGACAACCGGTTGACTTTTTTTTTTTTTGTTTTTTTCTGTCTACAGAGTTCGACAGGGAGTTTTTCCCAGAAGCTGTGGCTGGGTGTAGCTGCTACATCTGTGTCTCTTTACAAGCAGGGAGAATCAGAGGCCCTGGAGTCTTTCCCCTATGGCCAGATCTGTTCTTATGGCATGTCTGACAGCAACACCTTCAAGATCACAGCCGGGGATCGAGACCTCCTATTCGAAACCACCAAGGTATAACGGGTCACATCCGGGTTTTTACACAAACACAGCCAAAAAAAAAAGATGAAAACCCTCTAGTTCATTTAACAAAATCCCCAATAAATAAAGTTCTGCTGCATTAGTGAAAGACATAGGCCGTCTGCTCATGAATACACCCCTCACACACATGCACACACACACGCAGAAACACTCTGCTCGTTATTCACTCATTAATTTGGTCTAAATGGGGAGCACACAACCTGACTCTTCTCTCTAACCAGCGTTGACCACCACAAGTTTAGCATCCTGGTATTAAATGGCACGGAGCTGAGTTTTATTGCAGTGGTTAAATTAAAATATTAGGCTAAACATTTCTCAGAAACATGGATGCTCTTACAGACAGTCTTCTTTTTTTTTTTCGGAGAACAAATCCTTCCTTTCACTGGGCTGATTTCCTTGCATCTTCCCACACTGAACAAAAAACCCTTTCTGTGATCTCTTGTGGGGCACAAACGTAGCTTGTACTTGTTTATGGGATGCACAGGCAAACTGAAGTTCAACTCGGAAAGACTTTAATTCACTAAAATCTTTATATTCCTCTGATATTAATTGGAAAGATTTTGAGAGGCTGGAAAGAGAGCATATTTGCGCTGGGTTCTTACTTCTAAGCTCCGGGTTTTGTGGATATTGTTAAAGTTGAAGAGCAGGTGAATGTTTTCTTATGTTTAAAGACACTTGAACGGAACTAGAATGTCAGTGAGTTCATGACCCAACAGGGCTGAGGTAGTTTAGTTTAAATCTGTCTTTCTTTTGCTAAACCTCCTAAACAAAATATTACAAAGTGCCTCAATAACCACACTCTCACACACACACACACACACACTTAGGATAATGTTCTGGTGGAGGGGTGTGTACAGTACCGTATGTTCTCCAGAAATGCCAAATAACATCATCCTTTTGCTTCTGGAGGCTTTTCAAACAGCTGGATGAAATCATCTGTCTCCACCCTCGCTGTGACAGTGCCAGACAGACACTGAGACTGCCACCAATTTGACCCCACTCTGTCTCTCTCTCTCTCTCTCTCTCTCTCTCTCTCTCTCTCTCTCTCTCT
>CAJRST010008890.1:13196203-13228810 GCA_907169785.1 Menidia menidia | reverse complement strand
CTCTCTCTCTCTCTCTCTCTCTCTCTCTCTCTCTCTCTCTCTCTCTCCCCGTCGCAGCTGACTGAGATCATGCAGCTGATGAATGCGTATTTCAGTGCCATCCATCGCCAGCGAGGGAAAGGGGACGATCCGGACCTCAGCATCACCGAGAGCACCGAGTGGGGCTTCCGGCACCTGGCCCCGACGCAGACCCCCACACTCCTGGAACTGCCCTCTCACCCCGTTTGAGACCCCCAACCTACAACCCACGACCCCCATCCTCCTCCCCCTCCTCCTCCTCCTCCTCCTCCTTGCGGCCTCCTATGAGGCCCAGTCCCAATCCTCAGGACCCTGTGCCTCTGCTGCAGCAGCCAAAACAAAGAGAGGGCTGTTTTCACTCTCCATCCGTGAAAATAAACCCTCGCTGAGCTTTCCAGCTGAAGGAGCTGGTCACAGAATGGAAGAGTGAAGGGGGGGTGGGGGGGGGGGGGGGGCTGGGAAGGGAAAGGAAGGAAAGGAAAGGAGCTCTGGTTTGCGAGGGAGCCCAGAAACGGTTCGAAACCGCTGCCGTTTCTGATGAGGTGCCACACACCCCCCCCACCCCTTCTTGTTATGCTGCGACCGTCTTTGTTGACCCCTCACGGCTACAACCCCACCCCCCCCCCCCCCACCCCCCCCAAAAAACCTTGTCAATGTGAGACGTTGGCGTGAGCCTTCTGACATCAGGGAGAGACAGCAACACAACAGTTAAGCTTACAGCAACGATAAGCTGTGGTCCCCCCCCACCCCTCACAAAGCCAGGTCTCAGAGTGAGAACACTGCCCACTCCCCTCCTGCTCCCTCTCTCTCTCTCTTTCTCGAGGTGTGCCATATTGGATTTGCCTTTCCTCGAAGGCGGCCATCCTTTGTGCAGGGCTTGGAACGGTGTTGAGAACATTCAGTGACACGCGGACGCCCCCCCCCCCCCCCCTCGTCCCCCCCCCCCCCCCTCTCTCCCACACACGCGCTCTCTCTCCCTGGCGTGCCCTTCCGCTGACACCTCCATCAGACAGCGGGTTTTCTTAAGGTCCCCGGCTGGGCTTGCATTACCTGGAACTGTTGACGCAGCGAGCCATGTGAACTCGGAACTGGATCCAGATGTTGAACTCTGCAGCGAAAGCCCGAGTCCGTTCGCGGAGCTGATCTTTTCCCCTCGGTGACACTCTTTCCGGGGGGGGGGAAATCGAAGGTCCTCGGGGGGGCCCCCGTCCCATCACGTTGCCACCAAAAAGCTCCGGTTTGTCCTTTGCTGTGCTGCTGGTCCTGGCGGTCGTCTTGGGACAACGAAACTTGGATAACACTTGACTGAGTTAGTTTCTTAATGCAGCTCTTATCTGCTGAAGATAACAGGTGCTTCTTTGTATAGTTATTTTTCACAGTGTATATATAATGGAAGAGTTTCACAAAGCTTAGCCTCCATCAGATACGCAGATCCTTTAGGGTCTGACTTTATATTAACGACACACTGCCCAGTTTGTGAGCGAAAACGTCTTCTAAACAGGCCTCTTGTCGTATTTTTTTTATGTAAACATCACTTTTTAACCGTTCTTTCTCTTAATTGCGGAACCAGACTTAGTCTAAAATCATGTTTGCTTTAACTCATCAGTCATAGGTTGCTTTGGTTCTGCTCCTTAAAGCACCTTGTGTGTGAATCCCCTCGTTGCCTCCTCGTTTTGAATATTTGAACATTCTCGTGAAGCCAAAGTTTTGCCATGGTGTGGGTTTGAAAATGGACCAAAGATTTTTTTTTTTTTTTTTAAATAAGCTTTTACAACATTACACGATCCAAATTTAGACAGATTCCCCTAATTTACATTAAACTATTTTCACTTTTATTCATTTGACTTTTAACATAAACATCAGCTATCCTGTTATAAGTTGTACAACGTAGCTTTTCTTGTAATGACAATGTAGGAACCTGATTTGTAGTTAATACCACAGTGCTGTCTGCTACACGGCCCTTTGCAATAACCTCAGAACTTTTGTTTCACCACGGTAGAAGACCATGACAAGTCATTGCACAGCCAGCCCTGTCCCTGCTCAGAAGCAGGTATTTAGCTTTTTGTACTGCAGCTGCAGGCAGCTCAAAGCAACACATATAGAAAGGAAAAGAATGCAGATGTCTTTGCTTAGTATTAAGCTTATTTGTATGCTGCATGGTACCTTTTTATGTAATGTGTATAGTCAATTGCACTATTGTTGTTAACTAACTTGGGAGTGCAATAAAAGCTATAAAATACTGTATGTAATTAATAAAAAAAACTCTTATTAATCGGTTTGTGTTGTCCAGATTTGTGAAGCACTGAGTATTTTTTCCATTTAAATGTTTAAAAGGAAGGAGAAGAGGGCTGAAGTTTGGCTTAAATCGTCCTCCCCTTAGGTTTTTCCACTGTGAACAATAGCTGTTTGAGCAGTGCCTTTACGTTCCCCCAAGGTAATGAGCCCTATCTGAAATAGATGTACAGCCACCCTCCACTGCAGGTGAAAGGGGGAGAAATATTTCTGCCGCCTTGTAGAAAGGTTCACTGTATTCCTGATGGATGAAAAGCAGTGTATCCTTAAAACCAAGTGAGTATTCAGACAAAGTCATAGAAAACATGTTTATTATTCTTACAAGTCTAACAAGCAAAGCAACATGAAACAGAAAATTCACTTCAGACCACAACTGTTATTTAAAGTATATTTACAGGCTGAGCCACTAAGCATGAAAACCAGTTTTCTCCTTATCTATTATCTGCACTAACTGTTGCTTTGGAGTAACAGTTTGCATTTTTGTTAGAAAGCCAAAGCCGTTCGCACAGGAGCTATTTTAACACCACTTTGTGGCTCAAGTCCATTTGGAACCTGACATTGTTTGTTGTTTACGGTGGTAACAAGCGAGTTCTTTATCAGCAGCAGATAAATGAGGTAAGACACAACCTACTTCAACCGTGCTGTGCGTTCTGTGCTTACCATTATTCAAGGCAGTCATTCTAGAGGCTGATGGTGTTCTCGTTGCAAAGCAACTGCAATAATACTAGAATACTCAGAACATTGTAAAAAAAAAAAAAAAAAAAAAAACGGAAAAGAGTGGTTTAGACATCTGAAAACTTAAAAAAAAAATATTTTTGTTTTTTTAAAGAGGTGCCGCATGGGAGATAAGTCTCAATAGAAATGTGTAGATAACAGGTATTACATATTTGCTGAATTAAAAAGGTACAGGACTTCAGTTTCCCTCTAACAGGTACAGATAAGAATCCTTAGCGTACAATACGGCCCAGGAAAACACCCTCCCCCCCAAAAATCCTATCATTACATGCTATAACAAGCCAATACATGTTTTTCTGAACAGCAGATTTTCTCAACAATGATCAGTTGAGTGACCAACATGTAGGGAACACATTGTGGAGATCTAAGATGGAATAAACTTCTAATGTGCATTGGCTGGGTTGGAGCAGAGAGAGAAGAAAAGGGTCAAGTTCACTGTTCCTGCGTGCCCCAGGAAATGTAGTCAGGCCGCGTTGCTGCGCTGTACTCGTCCACCAGCTGCTGGACAACTTCGCGAGAGTTGTCCAGCTCGTCAAAATTGTCCTTGAAAATGTCCTCCTTGCGGAACTGCTCCAGAAAGGCTTCCCGCTTTCGCAGTTTGTCGTACTGCCTGCAAGTCCGCTCAAACAACTGTGAAGGGGAAGAGGAAGGGAGAGGGAATTCACAGCCACCTCTGAAACAAGGCATGGTTCAGGTCTTCCTTTAAAATCCTAATATTTTCGGTTTTGTTTCATTCGCTCCGTTTCACAGGAAAGAAAAACTATTTCTATGACCTCACTTAAACTTCCTCTTCGATCTAGCCCAGGCGTCATGGCTGTCTGAGGTCTTGTAAGGTAGCATCTTTCTCAGTCATGGTAGATTAAACATAATGACACCACGAGGCTGCCGCTTCTTTCAACTTCACAGGTCATGTTTGAAATGACCAAAAAACATGAATGAATAAAATGATAAACCTCACTCTTTTTTAGGGGAAATTCCCCTTTAACTTCAATTTTGGACAACAAACTCCCAGTCATGAGAAAAGGTGCAGAGGTCTGTGTACAAGTATTCTCTGAGGGAGAATTAAATGATTGAGCCGATTTAAAGCCGCCATGAGAACTTACAGAGGAGATGCTTGTGTGGTTGGCCATCATCAGGCCGCTGACTCTGTGAGCCGAGGGCAGATAAGGAGACTTCCTGGACAAAGCCACCTGGATGCTGGCGGGACCCCAGGGAATGAAGTTCGCAAGTTTGCGCTCTCGGATCCTTTGGAGGCTTTTGTGAACCTACAGTAAAGTTGGTAGAAGTGTGTTTGAAACCATGAATCAGAAAAAAAAAGCAGGTTTCATATTTAAATATAAATAAAGTCCACTGGTACCTGTGTTGGGTCAACCTCGCCCTGAATGATGTTGAGGATGGCGATGTAGCAGTGGCTGGGCTGCCTCTCTCTTCCTGTGGACACCATCACGTTCTTGGGCTGCAGGAGCCTCCTCATCACATCCAGCACCGTGGTTTTCCGCACACTAGCAACCTGAGACACAGTTGGAGTAGATTCACATCAATCCCAGCCCCGCCGGCCATTTAATCTGGTGCCTTTTATCTGCCGATCTCAACTCACCGACTGGTCCGTCGTGAGCGGAGTGTATCCAGTCATGAGGAAGTGGAGACGGGGGGTGGGGATGAGTGAAGCTATCAGGCCGATCAGATCGTTGTTCATGTAGCCCGGGTAGCGCAGGGTGGTGGTGCTCGCAGACATGATTGTGGAAACCTGCATTTGTGACATTTTACGAGATTTCAGGCAGACGCAGAGTTTGATATGAGCTGAAACCAGATAAAAGCTAACCACCGAGATTCAAGATTGAGTTTGTTTCTTTAATGTTTACATCAACAGGATGAGGGAAGGTGAAGGTCAACTTGGGGGACTGATGTTTGAAAAAAAGAAATGGGAAAAAAAGCAATGCTGGGTAAGGAAAGGCACGAGTGTGCAGACTGCTGCTCTGTTAATATGATCTTCATCATTTAGAGATCCTGTGCTGGTAAACCAGACCTTATATGTCTGCAGTACAGAATGCTCTGCTAGAGGCACAGGTCTTTCATTATTCCTGCCCATAGTTTGTGTTTTTAATTATGTTTCTATGGTAAATGATGCACAAAACAAAAAGGGAAAACGATCCACATGTAAAACATTACTTGATGTAAAGAAAATTTAAATACATTCCAGTGCAAGACTAGCTTGCCAAACCAGTTTGTTCATTTATTGGGTGCAACGTGTCTAGCACAGCGTGTCCAAAGATTTCTTCTTGTTAAATCACACCCAGGAAGACGCCTCAAACTAATCAATCTGACTCCAAGTAAAGAAAGAACAAAAAGTTGGCTGATAATCCACTCACCAGCTGATTGATCTGGGAGAAGGAAGGGTTCTGGATATGCAGCCTGTCTGTGGCGATGCGATTAAGAGCTGTGTTATCCAGAACAACCTGAGGAACAACACACAAGAGCACAATTATCAGACTAATGAAGAGGAGAGACGGTCAACACACTGCCACCCTCTTAAGGCAGCAGTGAGGGTATAACACTAATGACGCAGTCAAGGAACCTGGTAAGAAGCCACACAGTGTGCTGTTGTTAGAAAAGTTGAAGATAAAAGACACAGTGTACAGTCACAACAGGAGCACAGATTCTTAGGGCAGATTCTATTAACTGTTGGTCTAATTCAATCACCATGAGGGGCCTTATGCAAGATCCCAGAGGAAGTGGGTATTAAAGAGGAAACACCATTAAACTGTCAGTGCATCTCAGACTAATACAATTACCAATTCAGGGCTGATCCAGTATGTTGGATTTGTAAAACCTCAGTGCTGCCGCTGCAGTTAGTCGTGATTATGCTGCTACATAAGTGATAAAGAGCCTAAAAAGCTGACTTTCCTCAAAGGAACCATTAAGACGAAGGAAATTAGAACATGTTCTGAAAGAGACAACAACATCATCATGAAACGAAGCAAACAGCAACAAGTTCAGAGCAGGGATGTTTTCTGTTAGGACTGGGCAATCTGACAATCTTATATCATGAACCATCTTAATTATGGATGTGATTTCGCTTTAAATAAATAACAGTGCTATCCAATCTTTCATTCTCCACATTAGCCACATGAAAGCGTGGTTTGAAATTCAACCCAAAAGGAATGTCGCATTACTTCTTGGCTAGATCTTCCTAATCTAGTTTCAGGAAAAAAGTTAAATAAATATGGTTTTACATAACTACAACATCAGTGTGCACGAGGCCTGGGAGCCTTAATCAATGTTTTTTTTTAGGTTTCATACGTCTTTCATGTCACAACAGAGTTTGATATTTTCTGGGAAAGACTTTCGACTCAGTGGAACTCTGCCATTTTGGTGAACACATGAGGCCAAACCTAATTAACAGTCTGACATCACACCATTATTTTCTTGGAATACAGCAACTGTGATGTACTTCTTTTTTCTTTTTTTTAATTTTGTTCTTTAGGAAAATCGTTTTTGTTTCTTTTGTTTCTTTATCATGGTGAGCAGTGAGATTCATCAACATCTGCTCGTGTGCTGCTCACCACGCAGTCTGCGTTCTGGGTGAGTCTTTTCAGAGTGAGGAGCGAGTTGTATGGCTGAACAACCACGTCACTCATCTCATCCTGGTTTGGGAAAACAGAGTAGGTCTGGACCAGCTTCTTTGGATACCTGCAGAAAAGGAGAAATGTAAAGAATTTACTCGGAATCACCAGAAAAACAAATCAAAGTGGTCAATTTTTGTGTGTTGGTGTGGACCTGTCATTAAGTTTTTCCAGCAGATATGACCCCAGCCCTGAGCCGGTCCCCCCGGCAATTGAATGGCACAGGACAAATCCCTACAAAGACAAAGGGTTACTCATTACCAACACTCTCAAGCTGCAGCATTTGCCACATGCGTGTAAAGCTTACACTTAACTCCACTGGTGCAGAAAGCTGAAAGTGTGTGGGTGAGCAAATGCCTTGCTTTCTAGGCAGTTATATAAATGGTAGTGCGGCCCCACCCCCCTCCAACACTGCCCTGTAATACCTGCCTTCAACACTTGCCCTCCTATTATCACCAGACACACTACACGCCACACCCTGCCAACATACACATGCCAGCAGCAGCTCAGCCCACCTTCCTATCCAGTGCACACATGAATGCACACACTAAATAATAATGTGGGGTCATAAAGTGAAGGCCTTGCAGAAATTGCAGACCTTTGAGGGAAAATGCGAGTGTTATTTTATGGGAGGCTGGCAGCTGAATTAAGTGCACAAAAGAGAGGCTAAGAATAATAGTGAGGCATTGCTGGGACTGCTGGTTTTATGATGACAGACTCTGGCACCATTTTAACACGTTGTTTCCATTAAGTCAGTCATTTCAACATCCCTATCACCGCAACAGTCTGCTTGAAAAACAGCAAAAAGCCGGGTGTAAAGTAAAAATCAAGTAATCCATGTGACAATTTAGACACAAAGATGGATAAATGAGTTCAGGCTAAGCAAACAGTGGCAAAATAGCACTGAAAGACTCAAAAGAGTAAAACATTAACTTCAAAAACATTCAGAATGATGACAGTGACACCAAATTATGCCAACCACACCACTACAAACGGACACAAATATCCATAAATATACCCAATAACAACAAAGTCTCAAGATGACCATAATGAGATAAGCAACTCTTACAAAGAGCACCAGGAAAAGTTGTCTCAAAAAAGACCACAAAGAAACAAGAAAGACACACAAAATCACCACACAACTTCAAAAGGACAACAATCACAAGAGTTGATCTGTCTGAATTACTTCTAATCTTACAGGCTCAGTCTTAAATAATCATTTAAACCTACTTGAAAAAACAAATACTTGGAACTCTATTCTGCATTTAAGTTAAGGCTCCAACTGCAACCTGCTCTTAAATAGGCTGAATCAGTGAACAATATGATGTCATACTGCAGTTGATTTACTTAAAAACAAATCATTCTTAAAATTTCAGACAGGCACAGCCTAAGTAATCCCCAGACACGGTGGAAATGCAATATATGATGAACTTACCTCCAGACTGTCGCTGCCATCTGCCTCCCGGTCGATGATGTCAAAGATATCTTCTTGAATTTTTTTGCCCTAAGGAGGAAAAAAAAACAACAACAAATGAAACAAGAATTTAATGAGTATTTAATTTGGGTTGGGATGCATAACAATAGGATGAACACATTTCCAGTAATCACCTGTGAATATCCGCTCGCCCAGTTGTTCCCGGCACCTCCACCATGCTCAGACAGGTATATGTTCTCTGGGTTGTACAGGTTAGCGTAAGGTGAGTTGAGGATAGAGTGGATCACGCGGGGCTCCAGATCCAGGAGCACTGCACGCGGGATGTAGTGCTCATCATCAGCCTGTGGAGTTTGATAAACAACTGGGGATTAGGTGGTGCTACTCCACAATCTGTCAACCTGCAGAGTGTACTCCCTTTCACCAACACTCACAGAGGAAGTGTGCCATCTAGTGGAAAATTAAGGTGGTGTACTTTAGGATCAGAAAAGCATCACCAGGCGCATACTGAACACATACCTCATTACCTCATTTTTACAGCCTAAATTTCTCTAATTGTGTATAAAAATGTGGTTAAAAGAGGTAGAAATAAATTATATCTAATAGTTTACTTTAAGAGGTCCTACTGTTCGCAAAACCAGATGTTAATATTCTTTAACCAAGTAAAAAGGGGCATTTTTATTTCTTATTGATCCTAATTGCAAGGCCACTTTTGGAAGACATGCTCCCACAACGTAAAGTATCACATATTTTATCTTGTAGCAATTCACATCTATAGTGTAACTTGCCTACAGTAGAACTCCAAACTTTTAACTTCTCCTCAAAGAAAATGGTGAGGACTGGACAGGAGAAAGAAAGGTTGAGAAATGGAAATTGTGTATACAGAGAAGAGCAGACCAAAACTGAGCCAAAAACAAGTTTTCAGACAGTTCCTAAAAGTGTGATTGGTGCCGATTGTTTGTGGCTGCTATAGATAGAGATAATTACTAGACTGGCAATTGTATTTTTAAGTAGTGTCTTCTTTCAGGCTATTGTAATGTTCTTTAATGTTTCTCCAAAGTGTGTCTGCACGTTAACTTGAATCCAGTCCAACATTGCGTTAAATAACCTAGAAGTACTTCAGAGGCAGCAATGAGGAAAAGGAAAAGAGCTTCACTGCATTCTTCACTATATTCCAAAGCCATAGGACACAGTGGGTCATGTTTTAGTTAAGAGAAAATTAGATAATTCCTTCCTGCTCTTCCATAAATTC
The DNA here is from genome assembly GCA_907169785.1 of Menidia menidia. Lineage (NCBI taxonomy): Eukaryota > Metazoa > Chordata > Actinopteri > Atheriniformes > Atherinopsidae > Menidia > Menidia menidia. The sequence goes on along the minus strand of CAJRST010008890.1, from coordinate 13,219,458 downwards.
AGAAATTTGATGTTTGATCATTTTTAATAGCCCTATTGTTTATCACATAAATAACAGTTGGTGAGAAAAAATGGGCAGAAAGGGCATATGATGATACGAGATATATATACCCTGCCTCATATCATCTAAAGGCACAACCTGTGATGTTTTGAGAGCTGTAGGTGATTTCTGCTCGGCTACCTGATAGAAGAACACATCCTTTCTGTCGGTTCCCTCAGTTGCAAACTCTTCCACAATCCCCTCTGGGCTGATGCCATGTTCTGCACAAAGCTGCTTCCAAAACTCAAATCCAACTGCAAAACAGACACATGTGTATCAAAGTTATATGCGTGATCATTGGAAATAGTTTCATGCTTGCCAACAAAAACATTATTCACGTCGATTTCGAATAACAGCACTTCATGATCTCCATTGTAAGCCAAAGTTTCTGTTGTGTTGTATTAGCTCGGTGGACCCCATAATAAGCCGCTAAAACATCACCAGTGTTTGGGTTCATATTACATGTAGCTATGCTTCAAACTGCCCTTAGCAAAAGACAAACAGACCATCTTCGCTAGCTAACTGAAATGATGGACTCTTGCTAACGTATTACCGATGCTGAAATGTCACGTACTTTGGTTTCCACATTGTCCAAGCTGAAGCGTTATAATTTCCCGAGGCATGCTGACTCGTCAGTTGTTCCTTCTCCAGCCAGGCTGCTAGCTAAATAACACAATAAAGAAACCAGAAGCTCACACCGCTACTCCGCCATCAGCCCACTCCTTCCCGCTTGGAACTGGTATGACACTTCAAGTGTTCTTCTTCTACGGTTTGTTAACCAGATAGACTAAAGAAAAATACTGTATGTGCTGCCACCTATTCTTCCTAAGCACACAAACAAAAGGAAAAATAGACATATATAGTCAAAAAACAACTTCAAAAAGGACATACACACATGTAATGCTAACCCTCCATAGCCAATGAGAAGATGATAAAACATTAAAACAACAAAAGAGGTTGGGGTTATGTGTGAGCCCAGTGGCTTTACTGCCATCTAGTGGTCGTATCTAATATTAGACACGAGATGCTTGTTCTTCAAGAATAGGAAATGCACCTTCGCTTTGAATCAGTTGACCTATGTCGTGATGATGGCAGTGCGAAATCACAATGCTTTCTTTTTAAAATAAATAGTGGAAGTTTAGTAATTAAAGTAAGCGCGAATTTATTAAGAAACCACAGCTTGCCAGTTTTACATTCAGATACTTCATACAATTATATTTGTATAAAGAGGTTAAACAGAGGGAAGCATTCTCAGGAGCATATTTTGCAACAAAAAAGGATAAATAAGTTCCGCTTTTTTTTATTTCACCACTACAAAATAACTCAGACATGAACGCACCATGACGCAGGACCTCTTGCGGATTCTGATTGGTCTGATTAACAGTCAGAAAAACAGGATACGCCATATTGACAATTTCTGCACAGACCGCCACATCCCCGCAAAAATGACCAAATAGTAAGTGTCAGCAGCTTCTCTAACGTTTTCACTTGGACTTTGGTTGGCTTTTTACGGCTAATACAGCATGACGTGACCTGCAGGACATTCTTATAATGCCCCCACCTTGCGTCACCCGCTGTTAGCCCAGAAATCTGTTAGCATAGGTGTTGTGAGCGAAGCTGCTCCGTGGCGCTGTGGTGCCCCCTCATCAAGCTGTTTACCTGTGACCACTTAGCTTAAGTCTTTATTTTTCAGGCTGACCCGGTCACGGTAGACGCTACGATGGTGCTCACTGGAGCAATGGAAGCGCCCTCCGCGGAAGATGGCTCTGCAAAGCAGGGGTCTGGTGTCTGCCTTCGAAGTCGCTCTTGCTCCTCCGAGAGGGACGGTCAGGTACGGGCTGTCAAAGCTGCCCTCCTCTCCAAGCTAGGGCCTTACGAGCCCGTCCTGACATACCTGCAGTCCGTTCTGGTGTGGGAGAGACCATTTCAGAGTGTCCTTCTCTTCACCGTTGTCAACGTTGTGTTCTGGTAAGTTATCAGCTAGTGTGAGTTGGGGTATTGTTTTTCCTAACCTGTCTTGTGTCTGTGTGGTTGCGTTACAGACATGCAGAAAGCAGAGCATGTCCTCAAGTAACTGGTTATTTTGCACAACGGAAATGTATCACCTGTTAATTCAAGGAGCAGCACATGGCAGGACTGTGGTCCTATTTATGGACTCACCACACTGACTGTGGACCGACATGTCTTCTGACTGTGTTACTATGGAGGACAGTGACAGTTGTCCTTAAAATGCTAATTATTCACGTGTTTTCCAGTCATTTAACCACAAATGTATTCTTGAAAACATTTATTGTAAAGGACATCGAAGAATTCAGATGGCATCACTGGTCTGAAGCATAGGTATCAACATTCTGGAGTGTGTGCTTTTACTGAATATATAAGCAACATTGGCAGTAGGACAGTGAAAATCGCTTGATCATTATTCTTGGATTACAATTATCTTTAATCACTTATACAAGGATAACATCAGCCACAGTGTTTTACATTTTAGAATGTGTATATCTAATCAAACTTGTTTTGCCCCCTGATTAAGCAAATACAGTCCTGTAACAACAAACTCACCAACTAACCTAATTACTAATAGTGCTTGACCCACCAGTAAATTCCTCCTTTGGTTAATCACCAGATTGGCAGAATCATGAAGTATTGTTGTAGTGAACACCTTATGAAGTCTTATGATCTGAATTTGGGGCACTACTTAGAGACTTAATATTTTAAGATATCAGTTAGTAAAATCAAGCTTTTTGCAAATGGACATTGATCCCTCAAATGTGGTTAATGTGTTAAATGATAATAATATTTAGTCTAAATATTTAGTCTAAATATTTCTATTTTTATCTACACTTATTTAAATTTAAGAATGATTTGTATGTTGTAAAGTAATCCCTCTGGCTTTGGGAAAGACAATATGTAACATGTCTAAATAAGTTTGATTGTGTGCCACATGCAGGTGTGGAAACTTCCCCTTTCTTACTTCTGACTGAAAAAAACAAGTCATCTCTCCAAAGTTTTGTGGTCCATTGAATTCTGTACACGTTGTTCAATTATATAACTTATTCTGTGTGTTGTTCTGGTGAAACAGTAGCTGCACTGTGTGCTCATCTGTGTTCTGTTTTACTCCCCTTCAGGTTCTTTGCTCTCACATCACTGCGCCTGCTGTTCCTGCTGGCTTCTGGACTCGCTGTGCTTGTATTTGTGGATTGCTGGAGGAATAAGATCTGGCCTAAGATTAGAGGTGCTTCACTTTGTCCCTGTGGGAGATTTATTTAAGACACTTTTCCTAATTGGAACAAATGTATGCTTTTATAATCAGAATATACAAATACCACCAGCTTTTCTGCTTTATATAGTTTGAAGGTAATTTCTATTAAACATGTGTCCATACTGTGTAGAATATATATCGGTCTAATTTGTCCACATTAGTCTGTTATCTGTGCTCTTATCTATATTAACTCATAATACTTAAGGATATGTTGTTAAAGTGATTAATGTTCCTGTTCTCTGTTTGCAGTCAGAAAGCTGGATGAATCAGAACATGAGAGGTTGGTATCTGTAGTATCTGTGTAATTACCAACTATTCTGACAACAGTCAAAATAACAGCGACGTTTAAAATGTTGTTTCTGTCCAGCTGGGGTCTGGTGCAGCCTGGCGTCATCAGTGTGCCTGAAATTTGCCACCACCTTGCTGAGGCGTGGGTCAGTGCATCGGTTTTCACATCCAGCACGCTGCAATACAAACGACAGAACCCAGGCAATGTAAGAGCCACACAAAAAAACATCCAGAGTGCATACCTTACCTCCAGAGTATCCCGTATGCACATCACTATGGACTATTTTTAATATGATTATTGGATTGTGACTCCTCTGATTGTCCTCAAGATTCTCAGATGAAATCTGCTTAATCTGTAGTGGCACTGACCATTTTCCCCATGTTTCCTCTTTCTCTGTGACAGTTTTGCATCCTGACCTGCGGAGTATTCTTCTGTTTGGCTGTGATTGGATTCTACCTTCCTGGATTGGTGCTGTCTTATGCTGCTTGTGAGTCCCGGCAGCTTAAGCCGTCCTGAGCACGTATCTGCACCCGTTCACAAGGCCGCGTTGGCAGGGAAACTCTGCCGGACTGGTCTGATTAAAATTGCACGGGTGGTGAAACCAGATCTGTGGGGCCTCTGTACCGGGGCCCGGTCTGTGAGGTGATTAAAGCAGCGATGAGGCACACATGATGGAAACGAGGGAGGGCAGGGAGCCAGGAGGAAGGCTAAGGAGGTCACTCAGGCAGCGGGCTAATCTCTTAACCTACAACCAGTGCAGACTGCCGAGCTCTGCAGGAAGGACCAGTCCATAGCGCCGCTCCCTGTCTCTCACAATGTTTCTCTACTTACTATCACAGACACGTGGGTGTGTCTCCATGGAGGATCTAAGTGTAACTCCAAATAACACCATGTTACATCTACCAAACCTGATCTCCTGTTTGATAATGACAGGATTTCTTTCCTCCCACTCCTGTAGTGCTGTCCACTCTCCTGGCCCCTCTGGGAGCATATCACAGGGTATTTCAGCATGTCTACGTGAAGCTGGGACCAGTCCTGCAGCGGCTGGATTTCAGCGCCAGTGGATACATGATGTCAAAGCCCATTGATAATCAGTGTAAGTTTCTCACTGAATTCTGTCGGTGTCGTAACTCTGGTTGAATATCGGAGATTAATTTCTCTGAAAATTAGTTTATTTTAACTTTAGTGGCCTAAACATAACATTTTTTGTTTTTAAATGGATCATCTTATTCTGTTTTTACTTATAAATCTCAGCTGCATTGTTGTTTTAGTGCCCTCTAATGGTGCTAAGCACCATGTTCTGTTCATGAAAGACTATCTGGTTTTATTTATTAAATTAATGTCCTCTTCCAAGACAGTTTTTGTTGTTATTATATTTATATGATATGACATAACCATTATTCATTTATGAAAATATATAGGCAACCAAAAAACTCTTAATTTTTATTCATAACATTTGTTTTGCTTTTCATGTATGCATTTGTTAATGTTTTGACTAAGAAATGTTCAAAGTAAATCCCATAGCTTCCCAGAGGCCCTGTTACCTTAACAGCATGTCAGAAACGTAAAGCAGATATGACCACTGATAAAAGACATCACTCCTTGTATCTCTCTTTGTAGGTTAAACGATTAACCAAGTGCAGACTTAATTCAGTCTAAACTCAAACTGGAAATTACTTGTTTATGTTTGGACATGTTTGAACTCATTTTGAACTTCCTTTAAAATCAGTTCTTTTATATACTCTAACCTTGACAGAGGAAGCGTATATGTTGTAATCCTCTCTGTGTTTTCCTGCACTCTGCAGTCCTTCGAAGACCCATTCGAGATGAAGCCTCAGGCGACGCCAGCGACAGTGAGGAGGAATTGGCTGCTTTCTGCCCAACGGTGAGTTGAGCTATCGTCCAAAGTGTCATTATTTTAGATAAGCAGGCTTGATGTATATGTGAGAGGAGCTGACTTTCAGTGTAAAATATCCTGACACATTTCGTTGTTGCTTCAGTTAGCTTATACTTGGAGAACATGATCTGCAGGGTAATTTAACGCATGTTTTAGAAAACAACCTCCACATCTGCTTTGTCCGTGGCAACTGTGTTGGTCGTTGGAGCATATCCAGGCTGCTTCCTGCTGTGGTCAGACACTTCACAGAACAGGCTGGTCTGTTTTAACCACGACGTGTGCAGTGAAGCCTGCAGAAACAGTGAATGCTTCTCTTTTTTAGCAGTCTTAACAGGAGGAAAGTTAATTAAGCCTTTCACCTTTTAGTTAAAAAAAAATAAAAAAACTCCACCCAACTTTAAGAAATGTTCAATCTTTTCTAATGTTCTGTTTCTTCTAGTTTGATGATGCTGTTGCTGCTAAAGAACTTGCGCTGACTGACTCGGAGCACTCTGATGCTGAGGTGTCCTACACTGACAACGGGACATTTAACTTATCACGCGGCCAAACGCCTCTCACAGAGGGCTCTGAAGGTAAATATTGAAGCACTGCAGATTTCCTCTTTTTTTTTTTATTATGTTTAATCTGCTCTTCACTCTGACCCCCTTCCTGTCCTTGTGGTCAGATTTTGACAGACACAGTGATGCAGAGGAGTCCTTTGCACAAGACCTCCCCGACTTCCCCTCCATAAACCCCGATGCTACCCTCATGGATGACGATGACGACACAAGCATCGGGCTGCCTAGCTTGGGTCCGTCAGGGCTGGCTAGCCACCGCGCATCAGTGCTGGACTTGGATGCTCACCTGGAGTCGGACCAGGAGGATCTGGACACCGATCTCTCCCTCAGCGGCCTGCCACCCGCCTCAGACTTCTCTGGAGACTTGGCTGGAATGATCGCAAGCAACATGATCCAGGCGGCGCTGGCCGGAGCCATGCAGCCTCGGCCCCCCACCACTCAGCGCAGACACGGCCCCCCAAAGGCAGCGACCAGCAGAAGCTACCGGAAGCAGTCCAGCTCCGAGTGGGACACGGACTTGGATGGAGAAGACTTTGAAATGCTGGATCAGTCTGAGCTGAACCAGATGGATCCCCTGGGCGGAGGAGAGGGTGGAAGACGGGCTGAAAGCCAGGGGTCTAACTTCTTATCCAGCCTGCTTGGTAAACCGCAGTAGAGCGCGTGTGCTGCTGGATGTGTGTCTGCGTGAGTTTTACTGATGAGCTGTGAATGACTGTGAGAGATGAGTTTAGGTTCCATTAGTCCTGATTCTGATCAGTTTCTCACTGTGAAGTATTTAATTTCCAGCTTTTTTGTTTTTTCTTCTGCTCTGGTTCTCAAGATACCTTTTACTTTGTAGGCTGAGCAATAGGAAAACAAAATAAAAAATAAAAACCTAGTAAGAGATTAAATAAACCAGCAATTTTTTTACATTGTTGCAGTCTTGCAACTTCACACACACGTAAGTTACAGGAGTGCTTGTTTGTGACTTGACTAGAGAAAAAAAATATTCAAACCATGATGAAAAAAAGAATGCCTGTAAAATCTTTTCCACATGGAGAACCAGACATATGGGGCTTTATAACATAGGACCAAATAAGACATTCCTATTGCTTTAGCTGAGCCATGTTAGCTAATTCTAACGAAAAGTTAGCAACACTTCAAAAAACAGCAATCAGTGTGAGTAGGGTACCTCTGTCTTTAACATGTGAGCACATCCCACTGGAGGTGGAGTTAAGAGAGCTTCATTTAAGTTATTTACACCCTTGTTGGCAGTTGTCTTTCTGGATCATGTTCTAATTAAAAGGTCTACTTGCCTAAAATTTTCTATCTTTTTTTTTTTTTAATTCATAAGATTCGTGACCTGTGCCCAAAAGTAAAAAACCCTTAATTTCCATGTGGGAATAAGTATAGATATTTTTCCCCTTGCCCTTTGGTGTTAATCTTTAATGGTTTGCAGGAGCCCTTTGCTTTATGTTTTTTTTTCTTTTATAAAAGAACATTTTCCTAAACAGATCTCTTTATATTTTACCAGTGTTGTATTTTATGTAGTTCACATCAAGCTAAACTTTTCTAAGAAAGAAATTTAAGAACAATTCTCCAGTTCATAAGTTATAATTCAAGGGGAAACATGTTTACATCAGAACAGGATTAAAAAAAAAACGTATCCTCATATTTTTTTATGTTCATATGTAAAGGCTTAAAATGGCTCTCGAGTTGGTCGGCCTGATTTCTTTTACGTGGTGAAACCATGGCAGAATGTCTGAATTTTAGAATTGAAAAGGCACTTTAAGTTTGAATAAAAGTTGAGATTTATTGAAATGAAAATATCAGTTAAGAAAATAGCTGTTTTGTTTATTTTGCTCTTTTTTTTTTTAAACAATTTGCTTTCTTCAATGTGTGTATGCTTTTGTTTGGCTTTTTCTGTGAAGAAAATCATAGTTGCAATATTTTTAATTTAATATAAAAAAAACTGCTGGAGAACGCTGAGCTGAAGTAGAAAATGTTTGCACTGATGGTAAGATGTGTTTGGTTTGTTGGACTTGGTTTGAGTATTCCTCCATAAGATTTCTGCTTGATCATTCAACGTGCATAGTGTTGTAGTCTCTCGTATCTCTCTGTATCTGGTTTTGATATGTTTTGAAGTGAAAATCATATTGAATAAAATCTTTGCAGATAGGTTTGTGTAATCCCTTATTTCAGGTGATGTGGAAAACTCACCAGTTCTCTCAGGAAAAGATCCGAGACGCGCAAAAAGTACATTAAGCAAATTAACATTTTCAAAACAGTGGGTCTCACTCCATTTAGATTTCGCTATCCACAAGAAAGTAAGCCATCTAACTCAAATTATACTATTTGATATTAACATTATATTATTGCTATATATAAGTATTATGATGTTATAACGAAATATTAGCCCAAAGATAGCTCATAAATGTCACTGAGTAACGACTAGCATTTAGGAGTCAGACTTCCGGCTAGGAGATAAATCGGTGGAGTGACGCATCTTCCTACACAGTCAATCTTTTTCACTGACGCAAATTTTGCGCGAAACTCAATATTGAAAGCTAAAGTGTTATGCTAACCTGTTGGAAATGAGCAAAAAAGATAACGGTAAGAAAGAAGTTGTCCTTCGGTTGCAATAGCTGGACTCAAACAAGAGATATCTATCAAGTGAACGACGCATTTTTGAGCGAGTTAGCCTTTAGCTTAATAGCTAAACTTCTGAAAGTGCAGGGCTAGGGGTAGTTTACCATGGAGACAAAGACCCCGAAATGAGGAGACTAAATATGAACAAACTTCATTAATGTAACGATTAATATAATTTGATACTCCATTAAGGTGAATGTCAACGTTTGGCTTTGTGCTGTCATCCTCAGGGGCCTCACTCATCCTTGCCTACCTAAATGAGAAAAACCGTCCCTACAGCTCACAGGATGTTTACTGTAACTTACAAAAGCAGCACGGTTTGGGTAAAACGGTGAGGTTCCCTCTTAAACCATCTCCTAACCCCTTGTGCCGTCTTTATGTAAACTAATGGACTTAATGCTTGCTCCATCAGGCAGTGGTCAAAGCCATGGAGCTGCTGGCTGCCGAGGGCAAGATAAAAGAGAAGATATATGGCAAGCAAAAGATTTACTTTGCCGATCAGGTCGGTGGTCCCCTCAAATGAGAAACGATATGCTGGAGGAATCTCTTACACACTGAATCTGACCACAGCTGACCAACCCCCCCCCCCCCACCGCCACAGTTTAAAGACGGAAATGGGGCACCCCCAAAGGCCATGGACGGTCAGATCTCGGCTCTCAGCGCGGAGGTGCAGAGCCTCACTCAGAGCTGCAAGCAGCTGGATGCAGGTGTTGTTCCCAGTTTGGGACCTGTTCTCCGTTTGGGCCCTGTCCTCCTACGGGACCGCCACAAACAAGTGCCATCCCGGTTTGTTTTAGGTCCTGCTCTTAGGGAGGGAGGGTGTTTGTAACCATATCTCATGTGTGATAACAGAACTGAAGGAGCTGAACAGCTCCCTGACAACAGAGGAAATGGTGGCAGAGATCCGGGAGCTGAAAGCCGAGTGTTCCGGGTACAAGGCGCGCCTGGACAAGATAAAGTCGGCCACAAATCACGTCACCCCAGAAGAGAAGGCGAAGGTGAGCATAGGGAGACGCCGTGAAACGATCCTTCTCTCCTCTTCATGACCAGTGAAACATTTCTGTTTACATTTTACAGGTTTATAAAGAGCGAGACGTTTACGTCAAAGAGTGGAAAAAGAGGAAGAGGCTGGTAAAACGTTTTACTAAAACACATTTGTACATGCAGTCATGGCATCAAACATGAAAAAGATGTCTCTTTTGTGTCTGTATTTGTGGTGTAGTTTTGGAGCTTTGTATAGATAAGAAATCCTCCTGTGTTTCAGGCTTCAGACATGATGAATGCAATCCTAGAGGGATATCCAAAGAGCAAAAAGGAGTTCCTGGTGAGCCGCGGAGCAGCAGACTCCTTGAGAAAATGTAAAGTCTCTTAAAACACCTTTTGTTCTTTTATATGTTCACAGGAGGATGTTGGAGTGGAGACGGATGAGGACTGCAAGGTGTCTGTTCCAAGTACTTGAACAAAATGTTTGTGCTGCTGCATCAGTATAAACCGTGTGATGTGTTTTTAAAAAAAAAACAGGATTACAAATCAGCAGTCTGAGTCACAGAATAGTTTATTCGCAGCTGTTTTGAATAAATAGCACAGCTTTATCATTAGCTCGACACTAAAGCTTCATTTGACACCCCAGAGGGATGTTCCTTCCCTCATGAGCAACTTTGGGTTTGTCCCTTTTTAAGCCATTAAAGCAATCCTGAGCTTACAATGGAGATGCTAAACGTTTCCTCATAGCTCTAAGAGCAGTGCATTATTCATGTTCAAATCTATGTTGCTCATTTTTTTTTACCGCTCAGTGTTCAGACTGGCTGGTTTTCATGGGCCATTAAATGATATTTATTATTTTTTTTCTTTACTGGAGGAAACAAATTAAATACATTAATTTGCATGTGTTGTTGACTTTGTTTTTTTCTTTTTTACAAAGATCTACATCTGACCAGTGGATGTTTAGGTACACTTATGCAATAGAATGCAATCAAATTTACTGCATCAGCTCATTCAGATTTTAAAATGATTCCTTGTGGTATTTAGAAATTGTGCGGCAGAAACACCAATCTGTGACTTAAGAGGCAATAAAAGAAAATACACCACAAAAAAATAAAAGTGCCACATGATGTTCAATTTAAAAAAAAAAAAAAAAACGAATCACGGAAGTCTCTGACAGAAAAGTTAAACCGCATTTCTTAATATTAAAGCCAGTGAACAAAAGTCTTAGGCTGCCTGATTTAAAAAAAAAAAAAAGTCTCATTAAAATCAATTTTTTAACATCACATTCCAAAAATACAAACAAACTTACATTTGTGTTTAAGATGCTTTTTCTTTGACTGAGCTGTGTCTGTCCAACAAATTGAGAAACAATAATCATGTCTGTATTAAATTAGATTCCACCATCCTGCCGAATCACCTAAAGCAAATCTCAGATGAAATACTGAAACTTTACACGCACACCTCCTGCATAACAGCTGCTTGTAAACGTAAGTGAGAATATACAGCAGAACATTTGTAATTAGAGGATAAGATTCAGGAGTGACTAAAAGGTTTTTGCACTGAAGCCCAGAGAAGCCTTTTGGCTCAGATTAAGCTCCAAGGTTCTGCTTACCGAGACACCTGTCAGACATGCAGCAGACGGTCACTTCCCCCATTCTGAGTTCTGTTTGAGGTCTCACCTTTTATGGCTTTTTCAACCAGCTCCACAGCACATTATTTTGCCAGCACGTTGAATTTAAAAACATACATACATACAGCTTCATTAACTTGTATACTCGTGTTGTCTCACCTTTTTAGAATACAAGTTGAATGGGGCCACTTGAAGTACACTTAAAACCGTAAAGTTATCCTTTGCAAGCAAGGATAAGGCAGCTTTTTATCTCTGCCTACAGTATGCAGAAAGGTAATCCACCTGCAGTCAGAGGCACTGATGAGCTGGGCTGAGTGCAAACACTGTGGCACGGCCAGTTTTTTTCTCCGTCCTGAGTGGCTCCATTGAGCCCAAAGTCAATTTCTGGGAGTCAACTAGAGGTTTGACCTCGGTCAATAAAGCTGACCATTGAGCTGCCGCAGCACTCCGACAACAAAATCCCGAAGAGTCTAGGAAAGAACAGAGGAAATGCAAAAGACAGTCACCATCTGAGCGGAGTGAAGGCTGAAGTGTGGTGTGCGACCCCCTTAGCCAGCCCCTACCTGGGGCTTGCAGTGCTCTTCAATCCAGCTGAAAACGCAGGCAGACAGCTCCTGAAAGCTGCTGACAGAAACCGAGCTGCTGAAAGACACAAAGAGCGAGTCCATGATGTTCTGAAAGATGTTGAACTTGACCTGGTCAGACACCTGATCCTCTCCCTGCTGCGGGTTGTTCTGATGGGCCTTCACGATGTGCTCATAGTTCCTGTAAAGAAAGACAAACACACAAACTGGTATTACAGCGCGTTTTCACAGAGGAACCATGAACTTAAGTGATTTGATACCTTCCAAAGCTTCAGGCCCATTTTTACAACTTTAGCAGCAAAGTATTTTGTTTTTTTCTTTTGTCCTTTATATTTAACTTCATCTGGATGCAAGGGAGTCATGAGTTTGGAATGCTTGGGTGGCAAAAGGAAGGATGTAAAAGCCGTCATGGAAAAAAACAAACAGCTTAACAGACAAAGTTTGAACACCAGTCTCACGTTTTCATGATCTTAAGTGCCATCACTTCTTTTCTCAGGACAGAAACTTCCTCTTCCTGCTTCTTCTTTTCTTTGTGAAGGAAATGGATGTAGTCGATTGCTAAATAGAAAAAAAAAGGCCCGTCATTCAAAGACGGAACTGTTCTGTTAAAGAGTCCAAACAGGTTGTAGTAACCATATCTTACTTTTCTGCAGAATAGTAGCCTTGCTGATCTTTTGAGCTCCAACTGTGAACTCTGACTGCTGCTGGCAGGTGGGCACAATCGACTGCAGGTCATCATATCCTTTCTAATTTTAAAAAGATTATTTTTAGAGCCATTCCTTTCATTTAAATAATATTAGACAGTTCATAAAACATGCTTCTATATGTAATCTGGAGCCTTACCTTAATGGCATCCCTGCGTTTTTGCTCAGCTTGTGTATGCGCTTGTCTCCGTCTATCTTTATATGAGTCCTTATAGGATGTCTCATGTCTGTAGTCACTATCTTCATCATCTATTTGGGGTCACAGTTAAAAAAAAAAAGAATTCAGATTTTCTTTTCCTTCCATGAAATAGAAAATATTAAGTTGAGTATTTCCCAAGGTGTCAAAATAACGTCTCTACATAAATACACACAATACCTGTATTTGGTACTGAAGAGGCACTCGTTGAGCCAATGCTGTTTGCCCTGGATACGACACTACCTTTCCTGGAGGTTTCAGCAAAGAAACCTAAAAATCATTCATCGAACAATTAAAAAACTAGATACAGGTGTATCTTGTTTTTCTAGAGAAGACCGGACATGAAGTGTACTCACTGGGGTCAAAGCCACTGTCGCTGAAAGCCCCATCCGTCTGTCCAGCCATCCCGAACATCCGAGGAAGAAATGAGGAGAACACAGGGACTGAGATGAGGAGCTGAACGTGGGTGCTGCCCTAAATATGCTGACAAAAGACCAGCTGCAAGCCAGTCGGACCCCACTGTGCACTGCCCTCATTTATACAATTTTAGTTTAAAATAGGGTTTTGAAAGCTGGAAAATCACTTTTTCCGTCTCAGATTTACTGTTTGATCTAGGGCACCTCTACACAATACTTTGTCAGCTATTACAGTCAAAACCCTGATAAGACTTTCTGTGTCAACATCAAGTCCTGCTCCCAAAGAGACCTCTGAAAAGGAGCTTTCTTCTTCTTTCTTCTACACATTGGCCACATTAAAACAAACAACTCCAAAATAATCATGAGGGGGTGTTAATTGACATGTACCAAGGAAACTGTCAGACGACTGCGGTGTCAGTTATGTGACAAACAGAGTTGTTGACTTATCTATTTTAAGCTGATGTCCTTAAAAAACTCATTTTTGGGTATCATCAGAAACTTACACACTCAATAACAACTTCAAAAGTAGACCACCTCCCTTAAAAACAAAGAACCAAATATACGGAAAATATGGTTCCCGTTTTCAGGTCGCTTTGTTTACTTAGCTAGCTTATTAGCTAACTGCCACAGCGCTACAAAACGTCATCAAGCTAATGCTAGCCAGTTATGAAGCTATGGAAACACTGTTTCTGCATAAGGCAAGCAGAGCTTCTCCATTCTGTCAACACAGCATTTGTCACATATTATTTTCTGCCACTCAAGAAACATGCAAATCAATTTCCACAATGGTCATGGATAGTTATAAAGACATACTTTCCAGTGGTCCTCCGGAGACGTAGGATCCGTCATTTTGGAATGCTAAATAAGTCAAGCAGTGTTACTTTCACGTACCATTGGTAAATTGAACCTTTCAACGAGCAACTATTCACATTCTCAGTCTTTAGATTCACTAAATCTTTAATATTGAATGAATCACGAGATACCTCACTGGAACTTCAACGCGTACACAAACGCTTAAAAGTAGACAAACTGAAACGACGAATTACAAGGCCACCGGATTTGGTTGAAATGATGATATCCCACGATGTCCTAAATGCAGCACTATGCAGTAGGTGTCTACCAGCGCACGGTGGCGCTGTTTCACAATTCTTGTCCATGTTGGTGGATATCACTGCCTGACATGACCTACCATCAATCAGGAAGGTATCAGATTAAAATTAAATTCAAATTAGTCAGAACCCCCAGTTTCAGCACATCATTTTGGTCGAACAATTCATGCTCAAATGGGTGTATATTGTTTGAAAAAATAATGAGGGTGTATGTTGTCTTTGCTAGTCGGTGTTGGGTCTGCAGGTGCTGGCGTAAAAAAGGTTGTTCACAGACAGCTTTACACATGCTGCTTCTTTTCAGTCCTGTAATTCTTTTGTTATTCATCATTACCTTTTATATGCATGGTATCCCTAACGGTTATCAAGTTTGTCTTCCACCCAGTTTCTCCACCCTAGGCCCTGCTGCAGTCATACACAGGAAGTTGCTCTTCTGCTTTTGTGCTTCTGTGGTTTCTGTCTGTGTTACAGAGTATGACACACTCGCCTCTCCTTCCTCTTAAATGCAGGCCTCTGAGCTGTGCTCGTCTCAGACGTTGCTAAGGTAGTGCAGAGAATAGTTAGCTAAACATAAGTAAGTCTTTATTTGGTTCTGACAGGTTGTCAAAAGGTCTTACCTAATACTCGAAAGTACAGTGAGGACAGAGAAGCAAGGCAGATATGAGGGTAAACCTTTTCTTCTCACCATCCGGCCTGTCTATAGGACAGAAGATGACTTGGTAAACTAAGACTCAGCGTCCCTCACCTTGAAGGCCCAGGACTTGGTTTGATTTAGGCCTTCTTAGTCATTTGGAGTGATCTCCTTTATCACTGTGCCTTGGAATACACTGATTTCTTTGGAGAAGGGGTTTGTGTAAAGCTTTCCTCCTGGATTACTTTTGGAGATTAGTGATGGGGAATGCGGCTGCGGGGGGCTTGGAGCAAGAACCAGCTGAGGGCCGAGAAGCCAGAAACTCAGTTGGGGCAGCTCCAACAATGAGCGACACCACACTACCTTTGCAAAAGAAGCAGTCCGCTCCCCCAAAACTTCCCATGCCGCCTGAGGAGGAGTTGGAGGAGCGTTTCAACACGGTGCTGGTAAGTGGCTAAGATAAAGAACTTTACTGCATGTGAAAACAGCAAGGCTTCATATTCTGTCATTGAAACTGGAGGGACTGGTTGATTCTGCACAACATTAGAAAGCACAGAAATGAAAGGCCAGTAAACATGAATCAATGTTATTTGTTATTCGATGTTAACAGTGATAGGTGTTTGGTTCTGGTCGCTTCCATTTCTGTTGCAAAAAGCTCATTTTGCCTGAGCAAAGACTGTTTATGCTGTCAGCCTTAGATAGTCGTTATGCCACAATGTTCAGTATTATCTAAATCAATATTTCAAGATTGATTTAGATGGTCCTGGTTGCAAGCAATCAGCTTAAAACCTTTAATTTTACAAAGGTTAAAATTATATAAAAGGTGTCAATATTTCTTTCCATCTGTCTGATTTAAAAATATTGGACAGGAAACGTGGTGATTAGTGCACACATGGGTTGTTTACCCCAAAGGGAAGTTGAGCAACTCTATACATGAAAGCACACAGGACCGGAAAGCAAGCGTTTCACCATTATTTCAACAGTCACGCAACAGTTCAACTATCGTTAAAACCGAGGAGGGATACTGATGTCAATTGTAGTGTATATTTGTATCATTAAGATGTTGTAACACGGCTTTTGATTCAGGTTTTTTTTTTTAACTAGACACAAAGAATCGCATTTATCAAAGTAGAACATCTCTTAATTTAATGATCAGCTCTTTATTTCTTGGTTCAGCCGAATTCATGCGGTGAACTGTACAGACGGTGGTTCAAAATACATGTTAAAAGTAGAACAGTGACATCACACTTACACAGTCACTAAACGGTGAATAGCAGATATGATGGGATACCACATAAACACATAAACAAAAGAAAATCAGTCGTAATTTGTATTCATTTTAAGATGGTACAAAGACATTAGATTTAATATTTATATTTATTATCTTCTATATAGAACAAAAACATGTTCATTGAAGATTCAATGGCATCTATATGTTTTTAAAAAGGGGGTTTAAATTCCTTCAAAACACAAAGATTAGGATCTGGATATTGAGGACCCAAAGGACCCCTTTCTGTGCTGCCTTTATGTGAGAAGCAGAGTAAAAATTGAATTGAATTGGTCCCTGGACAGATCCAATCAATTAAAAGGCCAGCAAACAAATGGAAGAAAATGCAGATTTCAATTTACACTCAACAATGAATGTCAAATGGGTTTTTTTGTATTTTGAGAGGAAGATGGGAAATATTCTGGCTCTGAGGTCACAGTTGTAACCACCACAAAACCGAGGAGACCCAACTAACAATATATGAGGTTAATTCTTAACAAGTGAGCAACACAAATATACAAAAGGAAGCTGAGGAAAGTGCTGCCTCCTTCTCTCTGTCTCCATTTGGATTAAATTACCATCCAGATAATGGTCAATACCCATGATGGTAAAAAGGTTGAGTAGAACACACAGCATGGATAACCTTTTTGTGGCTTGTGGCTGTTTTGAGGCTGTTAGTTTAAAAACATTTGCATGAGAAAATGTGTTGTAATGAACAATTACAGAGATGGCTCGTGTTGCTTCGTGCCATCTACTCCCTCTCAGTGTTCATATAAATGTATGAACTCACTTCCTATTATGTATGAATCTTTAAACTGAGCGGGGCTGTCACAACGTTTCGGAAATTGGATTAAATGTTTGCGTGAAAAACTCTCCGAAGAAAGGAGAAGTGAGCCATTTCCTTCTTCACTTCTACATGGTCTTTCTCTATAGTAATCATATCGTTTTTTTTATCACAAAACCGAAGCAGGACCCCTCCCTAACCCCACCAGGGATGAAGCTCAACTTCTTATAGCAAGAAAGCAACAGGCCATTTCCGTTTTTTCATTTGCTTTTTGAAAAAAAGAGGTGTGAAATAGAAAAAACGGCAAACCGCTGCTTGGGTGTACACGAGGTAACAACAATACCACACCCAGTGTCGACGGAAGGATTCTATGTTGTCAGCGTCTGAACAGTGAGAATTGTATCTCTTTGGTACATTGAGTTCTTAAGTTCCTACAGTGGAGGAATTGCCCACATATCTGGAGTCAGACACTCTGCCGCAGGTTGATTTTATTAACTAAAATAGAAACGTTGCGTGTGAGCATTAATGTCAGCTTACACTGAAAAACTGCGCAGGCGGGGGGGTTCCTGAACTTGACTCTGCTGCACATAGAAAAGAAGGGATTGATATAAAAATAAAACTTACAAAATCACAAAAACTGTAGTATCATTTGCAATACGTGTCAAAAGAAAAAGTTCAAAAGATATGATTAGATTAAATTAGATTTACAAAGGCTTCATGATCACTTTTTTTGAGAAGCATGGTTTCCATTGACAACCCTACACACTTCATGTAAACACTGAGTCATCTGCTTGTAGCAGGTACTCGTCCTTTTTCACCAAAAGCTCTTGTGTGGTTTTGTACATTTAAATATTGCTTCACAGCAAGAAGATTGAAGAAATTCCAACATACAGTATGACGGCAAAGAAATGGAGTAATACTTTCATTTTGACCCCAAATTGTATTTGAACTAAAGGGTCTTACAGAACACCATCTTTCCATCCCCCCCCCCCACCCCCTTCTTTCAGAGCTATATGAACTTGCCTCCAGACAAACTGAAGCTGTTGAGTCAGTATGATAACGACAAGAAATGGGAATTAGTCTGCGATCAGGTAAGAATTATTATTATTTGTTCAGAAAGGTTTTGGTGTTAAACCCCAACACGCGTCTTCACTCTTGCAGTGGTGCTTTCACTGGGACAGAGTTGACTCAAAGTACACGAGCGCCCAAAGAAGGTGAAGGTGGTGCGTGCACTGCGAAAGTCTAGCAGCATTGTCCCTGTGGTGGCATATAATAGGGGTGTTGGCATGGAAACAAAGAGCAGTTTGCATGTGTTGCTTTGACTAAGATTGGCAGTAATGACTTCAACTGTCACGCACAGTTAGATCGGCTCTGGTTTTCGGGTATAACTGATGTCACTGAAACCACATTTCTTCCATGAATACTTGACTTCCAGGAGCGTTTTCAAGTGAAGAGCCCACCATCCACTTACCTGTCCAAGATCAAGAGCTTCTACCAAGATCAAGGAGGGGTTTCTCGTAGGGTCAGTGAAAACAACCCCCTCTCTTTCTGATGTAATACATGTATTTTCAAACTTTAAGTTGAGTCTTGAAATGATTTTCTGTTGCTTTAGTTAAAGAAAAGGATCCAAGATGCCACTCAGGTCCTCAAGAACCTGGAGATATCCCTCCGTACGAATCATATTGGGTAAGTTTTCCAGTTGATTTTTATCTTCATAATCCAATTCTAATGTTGATTTGAGAGTATTTTTAAGTTTACTTGGCCAGATCACATTCACTTTTATTCTATTGTGTCATTCTATTCTTACAACATTTTATACAAAGATTTCTGTCGACTGCCTGAATGCAGCTCAAATTGAATAAGACGAAGTCCGGTCAGTCAATGGTCTAAGTTTTGACTCTTGTGTCAAACTGGACACCATTTCTTCATTTTGTAGTACTCGCTGTCGTTGAAAACAACACATTGTCTTAATTCTGCCCAAATTTACTATGTGTTTAACTGAGCTTATTTACATTTAATTGAATGACTTTCTGTCAAATAAGCTCTTATGTGAATTTAACCAGAGTGAGAATGTCCGGTTATTTCTTATAAACGTCATATCTTGTCTGTCTATAGAATCTGTAATATGTTAATGCAAAATATCATGCATTATAATTCTTTATGCAGATGGGCTCAGGAGTTTCTCAATGAGCAGAATAAAGGTTTGGATGTTCTGGTGGAATACCTGTCTCATGCTCAAAGTGACACCTCGTGAGTACTGACAGAATATATAAAATACCATAATGTTGCAGGGAAAAACTGAAGGGTGTGTCTCGACATTTTTCAGATTTGAGGTGGAGAGTGTGGAAAACGGTGGCACGCTGTCTGAAAGACAAAAGCCAGCAGAAAGGTCAATGGAAGATTTGACCAAGAGCTCCAACAGCAGTCACTCTCATGGGATGAGTAGAGCTGCTCGGGCACTGACTGTAAGGTTAGAAGATTCTGCCATACAAAGGTCACGGAGATGTGGTGGTGAAAAGGAACATGTCTGGCTGTCTAAATGGTGCACTTGAAATACGAATTTCTAATTTAAAAGGAACTTGATTCGTCTGAAAATAGAATCATGCAATGCTGAGGAAGTTTAATGGCAGCATACTGCAATGTTTAGATGCACGGTAATTTTCCAGAGCGATGTGTCAAATTGATTTAATGATGTTGGTTACCAGTTATTTTTGTGTGATTACAATAAAGTTTATCAACTATTTGTTTTCCAAACAAAAATAAATCTCATAAAATTATGACAAACTGAAAAATGTTCCATTTTACTATCTAATCCTGTGTTTATACAGTGTACATACATTCAGAGCATTTGCATACGCAGTGTTATCCCTTCCCTCAAGTCCTTTGTTCACATTTTTTCTTGTTACAGAATAAGCTCTACGCTGGTTAACAAGATGCATAAGAAGTCCCATTCATCTCACCAGAGGGATGACGTGCATGTGTGCATTATGTGCCTGCGAGCCATCATGAACTACCAGGTAACAACCATCCACCCTGTCATTCTGTCATTAAACTTCTGTCATTAAAATGTGCCTCCATTTTTAGGCCAGCTAGTTGATAAAATCTTTCTTCTATTGCTTCAATTCAAACGCACCTTTGAAACTTTTCTCTTTGTCAACTTAAACCCTTTTTTTTGGATGAAACCGATCACAGATTTCCTGCATAATTGATTGTACCAATTAGTTTGCGATTTGCCATTAAAATCTTCCTCCCGCTTCAGTCTGGTTTCAACCTGGTGATGACTCATCCGCGCTGTGTGAACGAGATCACTCTTAGTCTCAACAGCAGGAATCCAAGGTAAGGTTGTATGTGTGTGACAAAGCGTGTTTTATCTGATTGCTTGTGTCCACAAGTAATCGCTCGTCCTCGTGATTTGTGACAGGACCAAAGCCTTAGTGCTGGAGTTGCTGGCTGCCGTCTGTCTTGTCAGAGGAGGGCATGAAATCATTCTTTCTGCTTTTGACAACTTTAAAGAGGTAAAAGTTGTTTTTCTTGAAATGATCATTTCATCATAATGCAGTGGACTCATGTGACTTCTGCTGTTCATTCAATCTATTATTGCAGACTTCCCCTCTAGCATAACTCATCTTATGAGTTTGTAACATGCGCTATAGTCACAGTTTGAGCTCATGTGTAAGAGTCATGCAAGCTTTTTTAAGTCTGACATCAAGCACAGTGCTAAGGTAACACATATAATTTGTTCCTGTTATCCAAGGCAGGGTAAAACAACTTTGAATTGTTTTCACATTGTATTTATGCCCCCAAGTGGATATGATTCAAAATGCATGTACAAATAAGTTGTTTTTTTCTCTTCAGGTGAGCAAAGAAAGGAATCGCTTTGAGAAGCTGATGGAGTACTTCATCAATGATGACAACAACATTGATTTCATGGTAAGACCATAAATCGAACCACCTGATCCACTGGATTCAGAATTATAACGTATAAGGCCATATTACTAATATTTATCTCTAATTTTGCTTGTGTACAGGTTGCCTGCATGCAGTTCATAAATATTGTGGTCCATTCAGTGGAGAACATGAACTTCCGTGTTCATCTACAGTATGAGTTCACTCATCTTGGATTGGACAAGTATCTGGAGGTAAGTTTGTAAGAAAAAATCAGGGTAGGTCTGGTTTACCAGCTACAGAATGCTGTAATCCTATAAGAATGTGTACGTTAACAATCCAAGAGAGCTTGCAGGTTAATGATAAAATTATCAAGTTGGTTGGACCTTTTTTTGTCTTTAGGAAGTTTCAGAATGACTAACAACTTCTTCCTGTAGCCTGTCGGACTAACCTTTTGGTTCTCTATCACCACTGTGGCAGTACTGTTTTGACCATATGAGACCATTATTTTATCAGAGAAGTTTAATGCCACCACACAATGTCTAGTTACAGTTGGGAAAAAACATGATGCGCTGCTCAACACACAGGAAAAAAAAACACACAAGCAGTCAAATGATTATAGGAATTTTACAAGTGGTATACAAGTCTGAATTTCACTAGAACTAGTCCAAAGTTCAGTTCTTATAGATTAAAGCTGGACTACTTCATACTTATAGCTCTCTGGCTGAAGTTCATAACTAAGCTCCCAAAATCAACTAGTTCACATGAATTTCTCTTTGTTAGATCTTAACTCAATTCTATGCCTTATATTGTAAGTGAAATGTAACTTCAGCAGTAGATGAAAGAAGATTGCAAAAGCCCTAAAAAATAAAAAAAAGTCATTTGCCTAAATGAAACCAGGAAAGCAGCTGTGAGACAAATTGTCGTGCCTGAGTTAAACAACAGATAAAATCGTTCAGAAAAAAAAAATCATAGCGCTACACGACACAAGTGAGGATAGTCGCCTGGATCAAGTCCAAAGCGACAGCTCAGCTCACGCTACAGCTGCTTTCCTTTGGCTTACTGCAAAGTAAACTATGAAGTCTTTCAAATTCAACCGGCAGGCTTCAATCCTTTATAGGTCTCTGCTGAAACCCCCTTTCGTTTTCTGTCAAGCCACCTGCTGTGGTAGTTTTGGTTTGTTGCAGCCTCTGATCATCCGAATGCAGTTGCATTATTTACATGTGCAGAATTAGTATACGGCTCACGCTGAAATCATGGTAACCATTCACATGTGGTGTACATGAACTATGTTAAAAAAACTATGTTCATTTCTCATTTTTAGTCACAAGTCCACTGTTTAATTCAGATACATAGAAAATATGAATACTTCAAGGGGATATTCTCATTTTTATTAATTCCATAGAACAAAATAACACAATCCGTTTTATGATTTGTTCGTGCAAAGTGGTGTGACCCTGTTGGTTTTCTATGTGCATTAGAATCTGAAACAGACAGAGAGCGAGAAGCTGCAGGTTCAGATCCAGGCTTACCTGGACAATGTTTTGGATGTTGGAGCTCTGTTGGAGGATGCAGAGAACAGAGGAGGAGTGATAGAGCATGTGGACGAGCTTCAGGAGCACAACCTACAGGTCAGTCATAAGATATATAAGCGAGACTATGTGAAAAAGGAGTCCTTTGTGCTGCTGGAGGTGCGATATGTGAATCCATGTTAAATCTCTGTGCTTGTTTTATTATGTCTCAGCTGAATGCCCGCCTTGAAGAGATTGAGAATCAGACCACAGAGAGGATATCTGAACTTGAGACTCAGCTAATGCAAGCCACCAAGGAGGCTGAGCTGCTCAAAGTAAGGGACATGTACACTGTGAATAAACATCAAGAAGCTATGCAAAGTTTGCTATCATCACCGTGGTGTCTTTTGAACAGGTCACAAGAGTGGCACTTGAATTACTTTTACGAGGCCTGATATTTAATGCCTGTGGTTGTATCTTGTAGGAAAGCCTACGAGAGTCATGCTCCCAGGTCAGTGGTTTGCAGCAAAGAGAAAGAGAGCGGGAGCTGGACAGGGAGAGGGAGAAGGACCGGGAGCGTCTCGGTACATCTGTGGGTCAGTCGGCTTCAGAGCTGGAGCAGAAGCTCCAGGAGCTGCAGGACAAAGGACTCGTCCGCCTGGTACGCAACCCCTCAGGAGGTCTGGACATCCAGGTTGTGCCCGTCACCGTGGTGGAATACGTCCAAAGCCCACCGTCACCCGGCCAGCCGGGCGCTTCCGGATCTGCCGATTCCAACTCCCCAGCATCCACCCTTGCCTCTCCGCCTCCTCCCCCACCACCTCCTCCTCCTCCTCCGGGGGGATCAGGAGAAACTGCTCCCACCCCTCCACCACTGGCTTCAGC